>JZKD02S1679867.1:20636-39309 GCA_000966675.3 Picea glauca | reverse complement strand
TGTTGTAAGTTATAACAATTGGTATCAAAGCGCAGGTTCCTTCAGTAACAGTCTAACAAATGGAAGGAAGATCACTTAGAAAGTATGACAAGTCAAGATTATTTTTCTTCAACCAGACCTCCTATGTTCAATGGAACAAATTTTTCATTTTGGAAAATGAGAATGAAGACCTACTTGATGTCTCTTGGGATGGAAGTCTGGAAGATTGTGGTAGATGGTTATAAAATCCCAAATAATCTTCCAAATAATGAAGTTGGTAATAGAAATTACTATCATAATGCAAGAGCTATGAATTCCATCCAAGGAGGACTTGCAGAAATAGAATTTGTCAAAGTAATGCAGTTGGAATCTGCGAAGGAAATGTGGAACAAACTGGTAAACAATTATGAAGGAGACGATAAAGTAAAGTTGGCCAAAATTCAATCTTTCAGAATGCAATTTGAAAGCCTAAGAATGAGTAAAGATGGAAATTTCACAGGCTTCTTTCTCAAAATACATGAGATTGTAAACACTATGAAAGGGCTAGGTGAGAATATTGAAGAAGCTATAGTAGTTCATAAGGTTCTGAGATCTCTTCCCTCAAGAGTTGATGCAAAATATTTTNATGTATATAAGATTGAAACTTTTCCTGTTATCTTCTGATTCTTTCTAGATTATTATTTAATGTGTTGTTGAAAACTTAACATGCATAGATATACAATATTTGATCAATCACACATAATACACAGGGATAATAATTTTCATGAGGAAACCCATAAGGATGAAAACCTCTTCTTCTTAGGATGTCAATCAAGCTCCAAATTTCATGTACATCATAGTCTTTGAGCTCCAACTCAAATATGAGGCTACAAACTCTGATAGAAAGCTACAACTTGCAAAGAGCACCAACTCTCAGAATTATCTAGCATCAACTCCCGGGTTTCTCTAGCACCCACTAGATGGAAGCACCAACTCCCATAATATCTTCTGGCATCAAATAGAATCTAGAGGAATGCAATCCTCCCTAGCACCACTTTACCACCCTTATTAAATCTTACAAATATTTACTTACTTGCTTTGTCTCTGGTATGGTCTGTTATAGCTCCACGTCTCCTCTTCCTTCTTCAGCTTCTATGATTTGTTCCACTTCTACATCGTTCTGCTTCTATGCTCTACTCTGCTTCCTTCTACGCTCAACAACACTTCCTGTTCATCTTCTCTTCCACCTTTTTATGCTTTTTGTTGCCTCTACATCCTCTTCACTGCGCCATGGATCTCCCCTTCAGATTATGCACTACGTCTTGTCCTACCCACATGCATCACCCTCTAAAATATGCTCTCTCTCTTCTCTATTCTACATGTCTTTCACACATCGAGTCATATGCCCGATCATCATGCGAACTCTTCATCTTCTCTAGCCATTATCTTGAGAATATTTTTCTTCTCTGTCAGTCAAAATTATTCGTCTTCTTTGGCAGTTACAGCTAGCCATTTTTTTTTTGGCTTCTTTGGCTTCTAAGTCCCTTCCTTCATGTGACCTATGGCGATGACCATATGCCTATTCAAAAGGTGCTTTGCATTCTTCGTCTACCAAGCACTAGCTCCCTATTTTTCGATATGACCTTGGGTGATTAACTTCACATGACCACGTGATTGCGGGCACAAGCTCTCTTCTCGTTAGCCCCTTGTCGCATGTGACCTTGAGCTACATCCTTGCATAAGAGAATGATTGTGGGCATGTCCGACAGTGGTTTGGGATTAACTGCTTTTCTCCTCGCAATCTACCTCTAGCTGCCACATACACCTTCGAACTAATCGCACTAGTATTATCACAATGAATTTGGATTGATGCAATATATTTTACCTCCAAGTCTAAAAGGGTATGAATCATCCACAATACTTGGGTACAACAAGTGGTAGCTACAATGTATTCATATTTTGTAGTTGATAAGGAAATGGAACCTTGCTTCTTGCTCAACCATGCTACAAGGGAATCTCCTAAGAAGAATGCACCTCCACTCGTGCTTTTCCTTTCATCCATGCAGTTAGCCCAATCAACATCWGAATAGACTGAAAATTGAAAGTTTTGATTCCTAGGATACCATAGGCCATAGTTCATTTTTCCTTTCAAGTATCTGAATATTCTTTTGACAGCTAACAAATGACTTTGTTTAGGTGCAACCTGATACCTTCCTACCATTCCAACAACATGCATTATGTCTGGACGAGAGGCTGTGATGTACAATAGGCTGCCTATCATAGACCTATATGAACTCTCATCAACATCAGGTGAGTCATCATCCTTTCTTAACTTGCATCCAGTGACCATAGGTGTGCTCATATGAATATGGCATGTTGGAAATATAACGGAAAAGGGGGGGGGGGTGAATCAGTTATGTATATAAGCTTGAAACTTTTCTTGTTATTTTCTGATTCTTTCTAGATTATTATTTAATGTGTCTTTGATAACTTAACATGCATAGATATACATTATTTGATCAATCACATAGAATACACAGGGACACTGATTTTCATGAGGAAACCCATAAGGGTGAAAACCTCTTCTTCTTAGGATGTAAATCAAGCTCCAAATTTCATGTACATCACATTCTTTGAGCTCCAACTCAAATATGAGGCTACAACCTCTGATAGCAAGCTAAAACTTGCATAGAGCACCAACTCTCAGAATTATCTAGCACCAACTAGATGGAACCACCAACTCCCAGGTTTCTCTAACACCCACTAGATGGAAGCACCAACTCCCATAATATCTTCTAGCACCAACTATAATCTAGAGGACTGCAATCCTCCCTAGCACCACCCTACCACCTTGATTAAATATTACAAAACTTTACTTACTTGTTCTATCTCTGCTATGGTTTGTTACAACTCCATGTCTCCTCTACCTTCTTCATCTTCTATGCTTTGTTTCGCTTCTACATCGTTCTACTTCTATGCTTTGCTCTACTTCCTTCTGTGCTCAACACCGCTTCATGTTCAACTTCTCTTCTGCCTTTTTATGCTCTGTGCTGCCTCTGCATCCTCTTCACTGCGCCATGGATCTCCCCTTTAGATTATGCACTACATCGCGTCCTACCCACATCCATCACTCTCCAAAAGACACTTTGTCTCTTCTCTATTATGCATGTCTTTCACACGTCGATTCGTCTACCTAATCATCATGCGAACTCTTCATCTTCTCTGGTCATTATCCTGAGAATATTTTTCTTCTCTGTCAGTCGAAATTCTTCGTCTTCTCTGGCAGTTACAACCAATCATTTTTTTTTGTCTTCTTTGGCTTCTAAGTCCCTTCCTTCATGTGACCTCTGGCGGTGACCATGCGCCTATTCAAAAGGTGCTTCACATTCTTGTTCTAGCAAGCACTAGCTCCTTATTTTCTGATATGACCTTGGGCGATTAACTTCACATGACCACGTGATTGCGGGCATGATCTCTCTTCTCGTTAGCCCCCTGTCGCATGTGACCTCGGGCTACGTCCTTGTGTAGGTGAATGATTGCGGGTGCCTCCAACAGTGGTTTTTTATTAATCAATTTTCTCCCCGCAATATACCTTCAGCTTCCACGTACCCCTTCTCCAATACCATAGTTTCAATTGTGTCCTGGCCTCAGAAAATTAACTTTCGAGCAACTTATGATCCCGCAATCAAGCGTGATCGTCAATCTCGCTGTCTGTGACATATTCAATCAATCAATGGCTCCTATCTATTTCCTTTTTCTGCCTTCTTTTCTCCATCCTCGCACGATCCTTAGTCTCAACGATCAAGTGACATGTGGCCCTCCAAACCAATGAACTAGATCGATTTCACCTTTCGATATTTTGGAGTCTCGATTCTCAAACTCTGCTTGCTCCCAGAGAATTTCACCCGGATTCCAAAATCTAATGACGTGTGGTCTTCTCGAATCAACGGTCATAATCCCTTCAGGTATTTGGGGTTCATAAATCTCAACTTTCCAACCTTTCAACCTTCCTTTGCTTTTTCCTGGAGCTGACAATTCACTGACCCATGTCCCTTTCGGATCAATGATCACGATCCTTTCACATCTCTGGAATTTGGAATTATCAAGTCTCAACTGGAAATCCTTGAAGTGAGATTTCTCTGAAATCTCATATCAGCTGACACGTACTCCCCTTGATGATCAATGGTCGAGATTTTCCTTCATGGATTTTCACGTTCTCCCCATCCACAAACTTTTGAAGTTGTGGATCTTGTGTCACCTGTCCTCCTTGACGATGGATGGCCACAAACCACTTCGGGAATTCGTAACTTTGGGCAAGTGCTAGTGGTAAATCTCTCGAAGTAAAACTCCCGGAGTGACGTCACTTGATGACGTGTCATGAGCCTAGTAGTTGCCACGTGTCACTCGGGTTTTTTATTTGAACATACCTAAAATGTCGAATCAACTTGACACTTGTCATTGTCTGATTGCACCACGTGTCTTTGTTGACATGGATCCTCATTCACTTCAGGACTTACGGTGTTTCGACTTTTCAAGTCGCCATTTCTTACGAAGTGAGAATCCCCGAACAATAACCTCCTCGCAAATTTTAGACCTGAACTAAATGTTGTTCGTCAATCATGTTCTTAGATTAATGGCTCGATCTTTCTGCGATGCTACTTTTCTAGCTTATCCTGTCCTTCCAATTTGAAATGATCTGATGGCTGACGTTTACTCCGGCTCTCCAGCTCTCCAGACTTCGTGGATTTCAGATCTCAAACAAAAACTCTCAAAGTGATTTCTCCGTAGCATAACTTCCTCACATATTTAGACCCGAAACAAATGTTTTTCATTGATCAAGATCTTAGATCAACGACTCGATTTGTTTGCGATGCAACTTTGCCTTGGATTAAATCCAACGACTCTACATATTTTCTTATCCTATCCTTCCATTTATTTCGATCCGACGACTGATGAAAATTTGGGTGATTGAGATATTCAGATCTCATCCCTTTCTTATACTGTCCTTCCACTTAAATCAATCTGATGACTGACGAAAATTTGGATGATCAAATTCTCAATCGTTTTGCCTCGCTTATCCTATTCTTCCATTAATTCAATCCAACGATTGTTGGTCCTCTGGATCGGTGATCCAACGACCAGTGTTTCTCTTCCTTCTGATCTTCTAATCTCTCCGACTTAGAAGGTTTTCTAAGTGTTCACTGGTCTTGACCTTTGCTCCTCCTGCGAGTCTATCTCTTGGACCTCGTCTGCACTTCTGGAAAACCACTATCTCTTCTAAGTTTTCTCGTCTTCTGCGCTTTGGAGGTT
The DNA here is from genome assembly GCA_000966675.3 of Picea glauca. Classification (NCBI taxonomy): domain Eukaryota; kingdom Viridiplantae; phylum Streptophyta; class Pinopsida; order Pinales; family Pinaceae; genus Picea; species Picea glauca. The sequence continues at coordinate 34,041 of JZKD02S1679867.1, read as the reverse complement.
TGGTTCGATGATGTTCTTGCCATCAATGACAAGCACATTCTTCCTATAAACATGTCAACAGGGAATTATTCCCACATCATGTATCACTTTCCAGAAATTATTTCCAAATTTCCCAAGATGTATTTCACTTAAATTTTGTGGAACTACTCCCCCTATTTATGTAATTGGTTAAAAGGGGGGAAAAGGAGATATATGAATAGTTTGTTTAGATTCATAAGTATTGGGTGAATAAAGAAAATGATTCAGGAATACATGAATGTTGTGGAAATTTGTTTATGAATATTTTGAAGTGAACAATATATAGTTATTTGATTTACAATGAGGAATGACACAAGTTATGGACATAATTAATTGATTGTTAATGGTTTATGAACATAAAATTATTCATGCATTCTTGTCATATTATAACATTTTTCACAAATTATAAATCCCTTTTCATTACTCTCTTGTCATTTATTATTACATTTTTATTCATTACCCATGTTCAAATAAATTAATGATTGTTCATATAAAGAAATTTGGTAAAAATGTATAGTTCAGATGTTTGGAAAAACAAGTAAAGAGAGGACTACCTGTCATATTATGGTTTTGCTTCCATGTTTTCCTTCATTCCCTTTCATTATACCTTCGCATGCCTAATTTCTTTGTCTTTTTTAGTGCCATAACTGAGTCATTTGAAAGCAAGGTTGCATTAGATGTTTGATATACTATGTCTTGTATATTTACTAATTGGAATATTGATGCATATAGATGAGCTTTTTCAGTCTCAACAGTAACTGCAAAGAAAACAAGGGTAATAGGGGTTGAAGAGGAAGAGTGCCTAATTTTTTTGGGCAGCAAGGATAATATTCCCAATACACTTTGATGCCAACTTAGAAGAATTCAATCAGTTGGTGCAAGTCTACCACTTGAACCTTGTTGGACATCCTTCATTTCTACCACCCAAAGCTCATGTTGATCTACCTCTACAACTTCACCTGAGAATTGTTGACTTTCCTGAGCCTCATATGCATCCATCCAATGATGGTTGGGAGAACATTCCCACAAATCCTCCTTCTGGCATAGTCCATTGGCCTGATGTCCCATTGCCACCACCTCCTCCTATGCATTCCATACCTCATATTTCATATGTTGCTTCTATGACCCATTTTGTCCAAGTTCCTAGCAACTAAAAATACTACCAACTGAACCTCAATTGGACAAAGGAAAACAACATGTAAATTCCCCAAGCTATGAATCATTTGAAACCTCATACGTACATTCAAAACAACCTCCAACTCAAGTTGAAAGTAATGAAAGAAACATTACATTTAATGATATGCACCCTGAGATTGAGAAAGTAGAGGAAAAGAAGTATGTTTATATAGAATTATTAAATCACAAGGATGCTCTTTCAGAGGGGAGTAAACAAAGGGAGGAAACATAAAACAAAAAAATACTATTTATTTATTTATTTAAGTTTGTATCATGACATTTATACCTTGACATTTGAGGAAAGCACAAACAAAAAAATACTATTTTTTTATTTATTTAAGTTTGCATGATGACATTTATACCTTGACATTTGATGCATATTTTTGGACAATAGAAACATATATTATTTTTTTGAAAAAAACTTTTAATATCAAGCCACTATTATATTTTTGGGAGGTACAAGTGTTTGTTGATGTGGCATGTTTATATTGGTTACTTTTGGTATATACTATGATGTTTATATATGCATGGTATTTAATTAAATTTTGGAGTTACAAGGGAAATCTTGAAAATAAAGGAATAAAGATTTAGAGAGACCCCACCTATTATTTATTATTTATTACCCTTATTATAAAATAAATTTGTCTTCTCCTAACTAAAGTTATTTAACTTTATAACAAAAGGGTAGTTTAACTACTCAACCCACTTTTGAAGACATAAAAGGAGGAGAGAAAGACAAATGAAGGACATGAGAAAATATAGAGAAATGCTTATGATAAGGTTTTCTCTTGCCTCAAGTGTGAATATATATTCATTCATTCATTTTTGAGTTTCTTTACTTGTTGATAACATGGTTATTCTAAAGGTAGAGAATAAAGGACTGGGAAGCATTGATTATTGACATGATCCAAAGGTCATTCATTCATCTTGAAAGTTTTTTTAGTCTTAATTATAAGTTATGAATTTGATTTCAATGATTATTAATGCTAGTTTTGTAGAGTCAAGACTATGATGCACTTGTAGCTTGGATTGATCCAGTTCAATTTTCGATTATAGTCTTCTTCTTTTGAGACACTAATTGTCTATGTATGTGTCAATTAACATATTAGACTTATTAGTATAATTCTGATCCAAACCCTCGTAGGGGTTTGAAAATATAAACTTGTTTGTAACTTAGATTGATATCAATAAAATTATTTGTTGATTTCTTCTCATTTTTTAGACTTGTTGTGTGCTAAATTTTCAGATTTATGTTATCTTTCATTTACTTACTCAAATGTTTTATAAATTCATTTTGCAAGAACTTTTTCTATTTTAAAATTATTTCACAAAAAACATACAGATTTTATAATTGCATGAGATCCAAGAACTTATTTCTTGAGGTATGATCAAGATTTTTGACAGGCTATAATCCCAAGGTGATAATCCTTCCTATNTTAGGGCTAATTTCTTATTAATTATTACTCAATTTCTGAGTGATAACAAGTCCCCAGTCCAGTAAGAATTAGTGAAACCAACCAACATATGATACCCCCTAAACTATAATGTATCACAAACTGAACTATACCCTAGATATGTTGAAGTATCATTTTTGTTTTTTTCTAATGGATCTCATGGGGTGTTTCCATATACCAGGAAACAAGACCAACACCAAAGGAAATATTAAGATGGGTAATAGTCAAATATAAAAAATATATCAACTAATTGATAGTACAAAGTGGTATCTACTTCATGTTTAGTATAGGTAGTAGAAAGTTTGACTTTAGATTGGCATGGAGAGAGGTTTGGTTTAAAATTTTCCATGTGAAAGGAACGAAGAAGGTCACATGCATACTTAGAATGGGAAAGGAAAATTCCTTCCTTAGTTTGCAATGTTCAGAGGCCAAGTAAATAATGAAAATAACCTAATTCAATCATTTCAAATTTATTCTTAAGGTTGGATTTCACATGCTCTAAAAATTTGGGGTCACTACTAGTGAGAAATATATCATCAATATAAAGAACAATTTTTTCCATTACTTTCTAATTAATTACCAAGAAATCTAAAAGTGTACATTTAATTATCCATACGAGGTCGTATCTTACTTACGAACTATTGTGCACTGTATATGCAAGTTTTAGTGTTGATTTTCTAAGGGGTTGTAGTACTTTGAATATCACAAATCAAGGGTTCAAGATACTTAATTAAGTCACCAAGATAGATTATTTTCTAAGGTGCAAAGAAGTAAATATCGCACTTGCAAGAAAGGAAAGTCACACTTGCAAAATTGAAATCACACTTCCAGGACTTGAAATCACACTTGTAGAAATTGAAATCACACTTTGGGGAAATTGAAATCACACTTGCAAAAATTGAAATCACACTTGCAGAAATTGAAATCACACTTTGCAGAAATTGAAATTACACTTGTGGAAATTGAATCAGTATGATTTATTGGTGACCTTCTAAGGTTTAATGAAGATCTTGTTTTGTTGTGAGAATCAAGTGTTCACTCATCAATAACAATCCAATCAATCCTAAATTGTTGAAGACTAAAACTATGATAAATAAAAAACAACATAATAAACTGTAGCTACAAGCAGAGTTGCAACAACGTGAGTTGCAACAATGAAGCTACGAAACGAAAGGAATCTCAATAACTTGAGTTGTAACAATGCGAGTTGCAACAATGAAACTACAATATGGAAGAAGCTATAAAGATGCAAATTTCAATAATTAACTCTACAGAAGAATCTATGATCGTAAACTCATAGAAATTGAATCAACACCTGAGTCACAATCTGAAACTGTGAAACCCTCAATACTAGAAAACTAAATATTAACCACACATGAATCGCAAGCACCGTCTTACGAATTGCAGTAGACTGAAAGACAAAACTATGCTACAAATATGGAATTGAAGCAATTTAGGAAAATAATTATAGAATGTAAATTATGCTATGGATCTGGAGTTACAACAAATAAAAGAAAACAATTGTAGAATAAGATGAACAAAATTGAAATGTTAATGCCTAATTCTAATGTTACAAAAAATACCTGACAATGGAGGAGTCCCTATGCCCTTAGACAAGGCACTGAACAACGAAATCAAAATCACACGATCACAAACACATCAACACGCGAATGGAAGCAAGAGCATAAATTGTATTGCAGAAGTTTGAAAGTACAATAACAAACGAATGCTTATCGCTAGAAAATTTTCCTCTCCCTTAGTTATGGGGAAGCTAATGTTTTTTTACAACATGATTGATGTATAAAAATATACAAAGCGATGGATGGACAACCATGATAATCCGGTTGTTCATCCAGTTACATTTATTTTTTTAATATTTAGTGAGAATCCGTTGTGTGTTGACTTGGTAGGTAAACTGATTTATCTTTTTTTCATCTACTTGTCGCATGTTGCCTTCCTTCATGACAATCATTTCCCAACTATAATTTGTAGTGTTGACTACTATGCTGGTGAGATTTATTTGTAGTCGTAGCAACAGAAAGAATGCTCGAAGTTGCAATGGTTGTCTAGAGCTGTAGCAATAATGAGTTCACTTGGAGTTGCAGTAGTTGATTTGTGCCCGAAATTGAAACAACTTGGATTTGCAGCCGAGAGGTATTTCATCCACTTTGAGGAGTTGTATCTACTGTATTACTCCTATGTAGCAGTATTAGTACATGAAAGTAACAATCTCCTTTAATAAATATACAAGAATAGCGTAATAATGGCATATGGGGAAATATTTGTACCTTGATGATAAATGAGGCAAAACTAGATAAGGAGAGTATCAAAAGGAACTGAATATTGGAAAATGGTAAGTAAAAAGGTATTAGACAGGTGCTAAAAGTATGGAAATCTAGGCACATGTAACCTCCCCCAGCCCAAAATTGTTGCATGTCCCCATGTAACCAACAATCTCTCAGTGTTAGATAAATCAAGGTGGCCCTAGAGGTCACTGACACCACGAGTTACCTCTCCTACTTCCTCCTTCTCCTCACTGATATCCTATTCCACTGGAACTCCTTTATCTTTTTCTTGTTCTTTCTCTTTTTGTGTTTGAGTGGCCTTATAAACTAACATAAAATGTGTAGCATGGAAAACTACTTCCTTTGTCTCTTTGAGTTGAGATATTTATTGTGAACTAGTGAAGGCCCCCCCTACAACAAGAGAAATTGTTGTAGGGTAACCTAATTTCTTAGGTGTGCTTTGCTCATCCATATTATCCCTTAACATTTAAAAATTAAGTTGAAGCTCCAAGTTCTTCATTCTAAACATCTTGTTTTTCTTTAATAAAGATGCATAAATGGGTAAGGAGTGTGGGATACACACCCACGTTGTGGAAATAGTTTTCCTTTCTAGAATAACATCATGTGGTTCCTATAGCCCATGTCTGGTGCATCAGCAGAGTCATCTCCATAGGTATTTCCTGTTGGAACCTATTTTGCTTCATGTTCTTCTATGTATGAATTTTGTGAGTGGGTAGGTTGTTCCCCTAGAGAACCTCTTGATGATTCTTATGTAACAGCAAGGGCCCCTGGTTCTACTTCTTGATTTTATTTTGGAGTAGAAAAATTTGACTTGTCAAGAGTGCCTCTTGTTGATTCAGCAAGAAGAATTATTTCTTGTTTTTTTTCTTAATTATACTTACTATTGTATCAATGAGAACTTACAACTCCTCTTTGTCTGTTGTATTGCCGGATTTCTCTGGCTTCTCCATCTATGGCTCTTGAGGCCTGGGAGAGTGTGCTGGAGGAATGCTTTCTGCTAGTTTTGGTGAAACAGTAGAAGTTGTGTCCTCCTGTTCCTCTTTTCTTTGTGTCGGGTCCTCTTCCTCTCTTGCAACTTGTTCTTCATAATGGTTGCTCAATGGTTCTTGTGGGTCAGTGGAGGATTTTAACACTTCTTCGTCTGAATATGTTGCCAGAAGAGAGATAAGGCCTTGGCTAATAGTGCCTTGGTCTAGTTCTTATGTGTCATCCAATTCCTTGTCAGCTTCCAGGTTAATATCCTCCTTTGGTTCTTGTGTGTTAGGGGAGGGTTATTCTTCCTCTGTTTCCCAGTGCTCCTCCTATGCTTTTTCTTTTGGCTCAGAAGTTCTCCTCTTTTTACACTAAGTTGTAGTCATGTGGTTTTTTCGTCGTTTCTTTGGAATGGGAGGTTTTCTCTTATTAAACCCCCGAAGTCTCTTTGTGGGGGATCTGTTGGCCATTATTTCCACATCGTTGTCATGGTATTCCTTCATTGAATTTTTAGCAGGCTAGCCCCTTTTCCTGGTTTCCCTCCTGGGTTTCTTTAGTGGAGGATTCAAAACAGTTAGGCTTGTTGTATCCATGGGGTTGTTCCCTAGTGGAGGAGTTGCAATATATAGACTCATCGTGCTCGTGGTATTGGCACTTGGTGGAGGAGTTGCAGTCGTGGCCTCTTTTGGTGCCATAAGTGCAAGTGTTTCATTTTGGGCTCCCTAAAGTGCAACCATTTTTATTTCAATGAGAAGACTAGGTGGTCAGATGATTTTATTCTAGGTGAAACCTTCCTTGTGCAATGAATTCTCCACCAAGATATTGATAAGGTCGTTGTGTGATACAACCTCTCTTGGGTTCGTTTCTCGTTGGATGAGTGCTGCCATAGTATACAACATTCAGAACAAAAAATATGGCATGTTGATTGGTCGGTTATGGTGTAGATGGTCGAGCAGGCATGTGATGAATGTAGAAGGCTCCATAGAAACCTTCGTAGGTGAAATATCGATGTATGAATACAACCACATCTTCCCATGGGTGTAGAAAAGACTGGAATTCAAATNCGAAATGGAAGGTTGCAAGTGGAGTTGAAACCAAGGGAATGAGAGAAGGGAGATTTGTGAAATGAAAGAGGGATGCAAGTGGAGTTGCAACCAAGGGAGTTGGAGAAAAAGGGAATCGTGGCAACAACAATTGCAACAATGGGAATTTTAGCAGCATGAGTTGCAACAACCAAAATAGTTGCGGAAAAGGGAGTTACAACAACCGAAAATGTAGAAACATTGTTTCCCCCTACATATCCTGAAAAAAAAAAGATTATTAGAAAAAAAAAAAACAAGTCTTTATTTAAAATTTATTAAGAAGGATCATGACATAACCATCACGGAACCATGAAGTGCCCTTCTTGTTTATTCTTTTTTTTTTAATGCACCAGCTAGGTTGGTTTTACATTTCCATTTTTTTTTTAAAGAAGAAGAATGAAGATTATGTTGAAATATTGTAACTGCAAAGAGTATTCTATGTATTATTGAGTCAGTATTAAATAGATCAATCCCCTTTTGTGGATTGATCATGTCGGGCATTGTAATTGACCAAATCCCCTTTTGCCGATTGGTCAAACCCTAATTATATAATGTAAATTAATAAGTCGGCCCCATGCCCAATTAAAGTGGTTTTAGCCACTGAGAAGACAAGTCGGCCCTGCCCAGTGAAGAGACGCCTTTTTAGCACCTGCTAGTTTGTATAAATAAAGGAAGACATCGTCTCATTATCTCACTCACTCATTCGCTCATCCAGTGTGCAAGTTTGGTAGCTACAGTTGGGAGAAGAAGGAAGAGAGAGGCGCATTGCTCAATGTTGGATATTCTCCAGTGTTTGGTTTATTGCCTTGGCATTGTATTGGCTATCTATATTAAGGACGTTTTTGTTGGGTTTTATCCCCCATGAGGATTTCCCAAGATAAATGTTGTGTATCTTGTGATTTTGTTTCTCTCAGTGATCCTATCTATGTAATGATTATCTAGTAAATTGAAAAGAAACCCAATAATATCTTAAACCTTAACATGGTATTAGAGCTAAGCTGAAGAGAGCATCTTTCACTGGATAAAGAAAAATGCCACTATTGTCATACAAGAAAATTAGGGCTTTTGTTGAAGAGGAATTTTTTACCTAAAAACCATCTAAAAAAATGTGCCCTAGCCTAGGGAACTCTTTTGCACCTTGAGCTCACTTTTTAGTGGAAAAAACTCTTAGAAAGTGAAACCCTAGTTTTCACTGGTACCAGAAAATGAGAAGTACCAGAAAACCAAGAAACCATAACCAGTCCCAGAAGTACCAATATATATTTAAGCAAGCTCAGTTTCAAGGGGTAAAATTTGGATTTTCATAAATCTGACTGCACCATCTTACTCGCCTCAGCTCAGCGCATCTATCCCCTGGATCAGAATTTCAAAATTTGAATTTCAAAAATTTAGCGTTTCCTCATAAAACCCTAAATTGCAGTTGCAGTTGCAGTTTCAGAATCATTTGTAGTATCAGTTGAAGTATCAATTGTAGTACCAATTGCAGTCACCCTTGAAGTTTTTAAGGGTTGGTAATTGTTACCGCTGCTACTAGATGGCGCCACTACCTGCAAATGCTATCATAGGTATGTACTCACATATGTTTAAACTGTTAAGATTTAAAGGGTATTTACAGGAGAAGGGATCTCTTACCATAGATCCAGAAGGATCGCAAGATCCAACACATTCAGAGGAATAATGCAACCTGGGTTGGATTATTCTGATATACATCTATTTGTTATGACATTATTTTGACCTAGGTTGCATGTTGAAGTTATGACCATCATACTAACCTTTGGTCAAAATTAAAGTCAAGGTATTAGATGGATTAAAGTTGAGATCAGAGAATTTATTCTCTAACCCAACCTTCTGTCAAGATAGCATATTGTCTTAGTACATAAGACAGGTTGAAGAAATCACTCGTCATATTGAGTGAATGATACTTGGAAGAAAAGAAACACACTCATTCGTGAGGACAAGGCTCCAAGTTCCACGTTTGATTAATTAAGTTGATAATATTCAAAGTTGCACATGACAAGTTGATAACTACCCCTTTACAAGTAAACATTGTAGTTGAGGTAGCAGTCTTTGAAAAGTATTATGCTTAGTAGCATGTGAGCATATTGAGATAAATGCTTAATGTAATCATTTACTAGATACAACTAACATCTCCTCAAGAGAAAATTCTTGTGTTGGTTCCAGGTTTTCATGGAGGAATGTTTGATCACAACATTAGAAGAGTGTTGACCTCATTTCGTATTGTATTTCTTACTTTTGATCTTTGTTTCAGACATGTCACAAGTGAAAGCTATAAAGGAGCTACTGTGATGATTATTGATGCTATTGTTTTATTTACTATTATCAAAAGAGTATTATTCTTGCTTGTTGTTTTTTTTACCTTGTTTCAGGTCACATGTAATAACCTTGAGGAAGATATACTGAAGGTTGCAAAAGACAACAGATTAGATGAGACATGAAGCAAACTATGTACATGACCATATACATTCATGTACCAAACAAGATGATGAAGAAGTTATCTTTTGAGATCTAGAGTATCTCATATGGAGATTGATTGTAAGGAGAATAAGGCTCCAAATATGACCGAACATTAGAACAAGAACTCACAGTAGAATTGTTCAAAGGATAATGAATCCACTTTGACAAGAAGAAGAATTCACGTGAAGTCTGACTCAACTTTTCATATTTAAAATTGATATTCAACACCAAGTATGCCCCATAAGAGATGATGAAGTCCTTGTAGACTCAAAAGAAATCGAGAGTAAGCCTGATCTCAAAAAGGTCAGATGAAGAGACAACTTCCAGGACTAGGATACATATGCCATGAGAAGACTAGATCGTAGCTTCAAAAAATTCTAGGAGATATGAAATCTCCTGGGAAGATTCCCTCATTTCAGTGACAAAGAAGGAAGCCAATTAGAAAGACTAGGATATGGATTTTTCTGTGAGACTAGAAGAGAAGTCAGTATTGACTTCCAATATTGATCTAACAGATCAAGCATGTTGTAGATGTAAAAAGACTTATGTGTAGGATTCTCCCAACAAGAGGGAGAAGACTATGACGAGACACTTAATCCAGTAATTGAAGAAATAGTTCCAGTATTTATGAAGACAACCAGAACAACCATGATTCATATATAGTATGAGATGCAAGGGAAGCAATCCCCATATTTAAAATTGAGTGGTAGTTGGTGCAGTGCATTAGTTGGGTCACGAAGACATGAATACAATAAAAGATAGAGTTACCTCCATGAAACAAGAAGATCTACCTTCGGTATTAGTTATTGAGACACTCTTTGTTTCAGATGAAGTTGTTGTCATGATGAAGTAGAGGAGTTACTCTCAGATTTCAGCAGTCATATTGAGAATGGAGTAGCCATTCTCAGCTTCAGAGTAGTTGCAGGTGCAGAGTCCCAGTTCCAAAAGGAACAATTGTAGAAAGAGGAGAGGACATACTCTCAGGCAGTGAGACAGATAGTTCTTTGCAGAGAGCACATAGAGCTAACACATTATTGTGAAAATTGAGTTGTATCTTAGCAAGTGTACCCGATTGGTACAATTTAATGTGAAAAATTGATTTGAAGTTGAAGATAAAAAGACTCAGGTCTGCAAGTTGAAGAAGGATATGTAGAGGTTGAATCAAGATCCTAGACCTTGATATGACATAATTGACAGTTTCTTGAAGAGCTTGGGCCTTACCAAGAGTAAAGTTGATTATAACCTTTACCTCAAGGTTATGAATGATGATCCAATGATGTTACTACTATATGTAGATGATGTATTCTTGACAAGATGAAGAAAATCTCATCACAAATTGTAGAAGAAGCTCACTATAGAGTTTGATGAAAGACCTAATGCTTTATCTCTTAGGTCTTGAAGTTTGGCAGAGCTCACAGAAGATCTTCCTTAACCAAGGGAAGTATGCAGTTGAAATAATGAAGAGGTTTAACATGTTGGAATGTAAATCCATTTACACACCCATGGAAACGAGGTTGAAGCTCCTGATAGATACCTCGTCAGAATTGGTAGATGCTACTCTGTGCAAACATATTATTGGTTTGTTGATATATCTGACGAATACCATTCCAGATATGTGTTTTGATGTGAACACCTTGAGTCAATATATGGTAGAGCCCATACGTGTTCACCTTGTTTCCGCAAAACATGTGATGAGATACCTTAAGGGTACGTTGGATTTTGGTCTCTGTTATACTAGAGATCATGACTTCAGACTGAGTGGTTATACCGATTTAGATTGGGTTGGAAGTCTATCTGACAAAAAGAGAACCTCAAGATGTTGTTTCAGTCTGGGGTCAGCCATGACTTCATGGAAGAGTAGGAAGCAACTCAGTATTGCTCCCAACACAGTAGAAGCATAATATATTGCAACATGTTTCGCCAGTTGTGAAACCATATGTCTTCGGATGTTGTTGACATATCTATTTGATCTGGAGATGGAAGCCACCGTGATCCTATGTGATAACCATAGTTGTATAAAAATGATGTGTTCCATGATGATTCAAAGCACATAGAGATATGATATCACTTCATTCGTGATATGGTGTAGAGAGGAGCCATAAAGCTCCATTATGATGGAACGAATGAACAGGTTGTTGATGTTAGACCAAGCCTCTGTCTCATGTAAAGTTTAAGCACTTTTGAGACAAGATTGGTATAGTCCGAAAGGACCTCCCTCGAAAGGGGGAGTAGTGTTGATGATACTGTGGTATCCTGACCAATAGTGGGTAGCTTAGTTAGGATTTTATATCCTAGGGGACTGATTATCCCTGGACAAATCTCGAAGGTCTATAAGGAAGGGTTGTCAGAGTACTTGTGCATGTATATGCTAGCTTTGGTTAGTAGCGGTAGCTCCGTTAGTATTTTATATCCTAGAGAATGTTTTGATTCCTGGGCAAACCCTTTGGATCTGTTAGAGTACCACAAAGTGTTGATGCCAGCCTAGTGTTGAATATTTTCAGCTTCGTGTTGATGTTGTTGTGATGCCGACCTCTTGCTAAATATTTCCAGCTTCGTGTTGATATTGTTGAGATGCCAGCTTCGTGCTAAATATTTCTAGCTTTGTCCTGATGTTGTTGATTCCAGCCTCGTGATGAATATTTCCAGCTTCATGTTGATGTTGTTAATGCCAGCCTTGTGTTGAATATTTCTAGCTTCGTGCTGATGTTGTTGTGATTCCAACCTCATGCTAAATATTTCCAGCTTTGTGCTGATGCTTTTGAGATGCCAGCTTCGTGCTGAAGATTTCTAGCCTAGTGTTGATGTTGATGATGCTCCAACCTTTGTGTTGTGATGTTGTTGTTGTTGATGTTGTATCAACCTTGTGTTGTTATTGATGATGATGATGTATTAGTGTTATACTAATCCATGTTGATGTAGATGATGATGATGCCACTTTAGCTTCTTTATAAAGAAGATGTTGATGTTACTTTAGCCTCATGCTAAATATTTTGATGATATTACTTTAGCCTCATGCTAAAGAAGATGATGATGTTACTTTAGCCTCATGCTAAAGATGTTGATGATATTACTTTAGCCTCATGCTAAAGAATATGATGATGTTAGTTTAGCCTCACGCTAAATATGTTGATGATATTACTTTAGCCTCATGCCAAAGAAGATGATGATGTTACTTTAGCCTCATGCTAAAGATGATGATGATGTTACTTTAGCCTCATGCTGATGAGGATGATGATGCTACTCCAACTCCATGCTGTGAACGATGATGATGAGAAAAAATTTCGATGATTTATAGATATGTCAGTCAGTGTTCCAGATGTTGTTGATGTTGTTGCCCTCTCTCTCTCCTGATGATGTTGTATTGAGTTTTGTCTGTAGAATACCCTTCTTGTTAAGGGGGAGTGTTGAAATATTGTAATTGCAAAGAGTATTCTATTTATTATTGAGTCATTATTAAATAGATCAATCCCCTTTTGTGGATTGATCATGTCGAGCATTGTAATTGACAAAATCCCCTTTTGCGGATTGGTCAAACCCTAATTATATCATGTAAATTAAGAAGTCGGCCCCAGGAATAATTAAAGTGGTTTTATCCACTAAGAAGACAAGTAGGCCATGCCCAGTAAAGAGACACCTTTTCAGCACCTGCCAGTTTGTATAAATAAAGGAAGCCAACGCCTCATTATCTCACTCACTCATTCTCTCATCCAGTGTGCAAGTTTGGTAGATGCAGTTGGGAGAAGAAGGAAGAGAGAGGCACATTGCTCAGTGTTGGATATTCTCTTGTATTTGGTTTATTGTCTTGGAATTGTATTGGCTATCTATATTAAGGAAGTTTTTGTTGGGTTTTCTCCCCCATGAGGGTTTCCCAGGATAAATGTTGTGTATCTTGTGATTGTGTTTCTCTCAGTGATCCTATCTA
>JZKD02S1679867.1:0-20626 GCA_000966675.3 Picea glauca | reverse complement strand
TCAAGTTTTGGGTGCAAGATTTATAATAGCGCCAATCTGGGGGTCGGTCGGGCTCTTGTAAATGGTCGTTGAATACGTTTTTTTCTTGTTAATGCCAATAAGAAAACTTGTGCACTGAGTTGTTACTAGTAAAAGAAAAATGAATATACATTGAGGATGGCATGAATACCCTCTTTTGTGTTACACATTTTGCACTGAAATTTTATGATATATACAATTTGACAGTCAGGGCCTTACATCTCCTCGGGAACCCTTGTCACCCTATTTTGAAGCCCGTTCGACCGCTTTCCACACCTGACTATTTCTTGACATCTCTTTCATGGATAGTCGAGTTCGTGGGTTCAAGAAATTTCCAATTTCTAGTTTTTGTTTCATGTGCTCGCCACCTTTAGACTTATTTCCAAGTATATGCAATATGTATACAAATTCTCCAGAAACATACAGAAAATGTCTTGCTAGGAAATGAAATATCTATTACAGATTTGAATATATTGGAATTTCTTTTTCCTCTTCTATACTTAACCAAATTACTATTTATTTTTCCCCTCTACTCTCTGTTTTTCGTTACTTAGTCTTTTTTCCAGGAAATGTGTCAATGCCCACGTTGGCAGATTCACGGGTTCACATTTGTGCTTGTGATTTTATATTGTGACTCCGACTGATCGCTAGTCATTGGATGCCTTGCCACTTTTTAGATCACAGATTCCCGGGCAAGCGGGCTCTATATTGCACTTTCATTGTTTCATGACCTGCAAACAACACTTGGACCTCCGCAATATCCAAATTTACTGCCGCATTCCCAGATCATACCATCTTCCGTGATACACAATTTTCACATGAAAGTTTCGAGACCTGCAATTTTACCTTTGGGTCCTCACGTCTCCTGGGGAAATATTGTCACCCTATTTTGAAGCCCCTGCATCTGCTTTCCATTTTTCGCCACTTATTGGAATCTCCTTTGCGCCTCCAATTCCATACTTACTCAAATTTTTTCCTTGCGTATTCCTGGATAGGCGGACTACACTTCCAGTGTTCCTTGACTTGTAAACAGACCCCCGGATTCTACGATATACAAATTGACTTCCAGACTCCTACATCATCCCCTCTTTCGTGTTACACAGTTTGCACTCAAAAGTTCTAATCAATACAGTTTGACCATTGGGGCCTCACGTCTCCTCGGGAACCTCTGTTAGCCTATTTTGAAGCCTGTCTGACCACTTTCCTCGACCATTTCTTGCAATCTCTTTCGTGGATCCTCGGGTTGGCAAGTTACGACAATTTCCAATTCCTAATCGTTTTTTTTTATGCCCACCACCTTCACAATTCCTTCCAAATATATGAAATAAGTATATGACTTCTCCAGAAACATGTAGAAAATATCTTTCCAGGAAATGGGATATCTATTACATATGTGAATATATTAACCCTTCTTTTTCGTCTTCTATACTTAACCAAATTCTCATTTCTCTTTTCCCTGTACTTTATCTTTCTCATTACTAAGTCGTTTTTCCGAAAGCTATGAACCCGGTTATAATGAAAATTGTGAGTTCCAGTGGTCTGGGTTCAAATTGCAAATGACAAAAGTGTTGTCTACAAAATGTGTATCACGAAAATGTTGGGTGCAAAATGTATATGACGGAAGTGTTGGGTGCAAGATGTATATCACAGAACATGCGAGATAAGAATTAAATAGCACTAAGTCGGGACACCACGGTGAGATAATTGGCTAATTTTTGAAAGGGACGGTGGTTGGTTAGGCTCTTGATGTGAAGATATAAATGGAAACGAGGATTTGACAGTTCGCTAAATGGTCAACCNCACCTTTAGACTTATTTCCAAGTATATGCAATATGTATACAAATTCTCCAGAAACATACAGAAAATGTCTTGCTAGGAAATGAAATATCTATTACAGATTTGAATATATTGGAATGTCTTTTTCCTCTTCTATACTTAACCAAATTACTATTTATTTTTCCCCTCTACTCTCTGTTTTTCGTTACTTAGTCTTTTTTCCAGCAAATGTGTCAATGCCCACGTTGGCAGATTCACGGGTTCACATTTGTGCTCGTGATTTTATATTGTGACTCCGACTGATCGCTAGTCATTGGATGCCTTGCCACTTTTTAGATCACAGATTCCCGGGCAAGCGGGCTCTATATTGCACTTTCATTGTTTCATGACCTGCAAACAACACCTGGACCTCCGCAATATCCAAATTTACTGCCGCACTCCCAGATCATACCATCTTCCGTGATACACAATTATCACATGAAAGTTTCGAGACCTGCAATTTTACCTTTGGGTCCTCACGTCTCCTGGGGAAATATTGTCACCCTATTTTGAAGCCCCTGCATCTGCTTTCCATATTTCGCCACTTATTGGAATCTCCTTTGCGCCTCCAATTCCATACTTACTCAACTTTTTTCCTTGCGTATTCCTAGATAGGCGGACTACACTTCCAGTGTTCCTTGACTTGTAAACAGACCCCCGGATTCTGCGATATACAAATTGACTTCCAGACTCCTACATCATCCCCTCTTCCGTGTTACACAGTTTGCACTCAAAAGTTCTAATCAATACAGTTTGACCGTTGGGGCCTCACGTCTCCTTGGGAACCTCTGTTAGCCTATTTTGAAGCCTGTCTGACCACTTTCCTCGACCATTTCTTGCAATCTCTTTCGTGTATCCTCGGGTTGGCAAGTTACGACAATTTCCAATTCCTAATCGTTTTTTTTTATGCCCACCACCTTCACAATTCCTTCCAAATATATGAAATAAGTATATGACTTCTCCAGAAACATGTAGAAAATATCTTTCCAGGAAATGGGATATCTATTACATATGTGAATATATTAACCCTTCTTTTTCATCTTCTATACTTAACCAAATTCTTGTTTCTCTTTTCCCTGTACTTTATCTTTCTCATTACTAAGTCGTTTTTCCGAAAGCTGTGAACCCGGTTATAATGAAAATTGTGAGTTCCAGTGGTCTGGGTTCAAATTGCAAATGACAAAAGTGTTGTCTGCAAAATGTGTATCACGAAAATGTTGGGTGCAAAATGTATATGACGGAAGTGTTGGGTGCAAGATGTATATCACGGAACATGCGAGATAAGAATTAAATAGCACTAATTTGGGACACCACGGTGAGATAATTGGCTAATTTTTGAAAGGGACGGTGGTTGGTTAGGCTCTTGATGTGAAGATATAAATGGAAACGAGGATTTGACAGTTCGCTAAATGGTCAACCCGCAGGAAATCCAGGAGCTCGAGAAAGTGAGGTTCAAGTTTAAAGGGATTTTGTTTATGTTTATTTAAAATGTTTTCATATTAATGTATCTTAATAGATTATTTGTGATCCAAATGTACACCATGTTCGAATTTGAATGGTGTTTTGGGCTCGCAATTTTTGTTCAAACCCATAAGCAATAGATAAAAAAATATTCGAGTTTACATTTTGTATATCGAAGAATATTTTGAAATATAGGAAGATGCAATATATGCATAATATAGAACATGAACATGTACAGGGAAATGAGTTAATTTTAAGAAGAAATAAAAATTTCAAATAACAACACCAAACATTGAACATCACCATAGAACAACCTCAAATATTTATATTCAGATAAATTGGGTCACAAAATACATTTGAGAATATTTCCCAAAAATATTTGTCTTCGAATTTGTAAAAAAATATATAGTTCAATACATATTCTGTGAAATAAAAATGTGTTTTCCAGAATGACTCGTATTGGGACTGCTGCAGACTACAATGAAAAGATGTACACGAATGAATTTTATAGAAAGAAGAAAGTCGATGATGGAAAACAATAAAACATGGCAAGAAGAAAGAGAAAATTTTTAGATCTTGGTTAAAGCTTTGTTAGAGTAAGTGGATGAAGACAAAAGAACATAATTAGTATCAAATTACTATGATGGTGTCCCATGCCTTGTCATTTGCTCATTGATGTCCTTTTATGGCTTTCCTCGGCTTTGACCTTCATTGGTAATCTGGTCGACAACCTTTTTGAACCATTCTTCGATGTATCTCCTCATGGGCGCCACGTTGGTTTCATGTCGTATTTTATTTTGAAGAATTCACTTTCCAGGTCCCTTAGATCAATATACAAGTTATGCAATGCTTCTTTAATATCTTGGTTTTTAATCGCATAAATGACTATCCAGGTTTTCACGTCATGTTCACCATATTCAAGAATGCCATAGAAATTTTCAAATGACAGTCTTTTATAGATATGAAATTGATCATCAAATGCTTTCTTGGTTAAAAACAACGAGTTGAATATCAATTTTGGGTCCTAGACTTCATTGGTGCAGGTAGCTAGATCTATCTCAGTTAGCTTCTTGAATAGTTTTTCTCTTCTAGATATGGTCTAGCTACATAATTGAATGATACCATTCAGGTTCTTTACCTTTTCTTTCCAGCATGTGTTTAGCGGGTCTATTCGTTCCAGGGAAGGGAGATCCTCTGATCTAGAATTTGATACCAATTCGACATCCTTTTTGACACTGGGCAACTGTCTTGACACCTGGGTACTTGTCTCTTTAGATTGTCTCTCCTGTGTATTGTCTATCTCGAGCAAAAAAATCCATGATGAACTCGTTTGTTAGCATTTAAATCTCAACACTTCGCGTAACAATTCATTGTGCAAAGCCTGCGTGGGATATTCCCATAACACTTGGTGAAACAATGTTTTCGAACAGGGCATCAGGAATGGACCTCTCCAATCAACAGCTGGCTATTATGCTCTGCGTTTTATTTATATGAAGGGAGGATATCCCACATTTATAGGGGGGGGAAATGTTTGCTTTTATGAATGAAAATTGTCTTAATTTATATCGACGCATTGTACACAAAGGCCTCCTCGTGGGATCCTCCTCTATGTGTCTTGGCACTAGGCTTTGTGTTTTTGGCTAGCCCATGTTGTCTGTGGTGTAGGTGTTTGTCNCCACCTTAGGAGCACAGAAAAGGGATTTGAAATGGTTTTTTCCCATGTTTTCCCATCCTTCAAAAGTATTGACCTCTTCACCCTGCTTAGAACCAAGGCTCCAAATGGTGTTGGATGTTCTTCTCCCTTTAAAATAGGACTGAAAAAAAATTGGTATTCTCATCACCTTTAGCGAGTCAAATAGCTCGAATTTTCTGTCTTTGGATCGCTTCTTTTTCCTCAAATAGATGCCTTCATCGAGATTGTAATACACCCGACACCTAAGTACCCTTTTTAGGGATGGAGCATCAAAAAGTTTCTTTCCTTAATCATCTCGAATCATATTCTCAAGATCTCCATCATTTTTTGATTGTCAAGAGCTTTCCAACCACCATTACCATGCTCAAATCCGAGCTCTGGATTGGAAGTTATGGCCTTCTGAAGTTCTGCGAGCATCATTGGTCAAAGGCCGTGTGGCACCCATGTGGGTCTGTCTCATTCATACTATCCCAAGGTTCCCTGAAGTCTCAGAGATACCTGGCGCTCCTACATCTATGGTGGCAATTCATCCACTATTAAATCCACTAATGGGACTTCATCCTTGTTTAACATACAAGGTTACGAAAAATTCGGCGTTTGGCACTTTGGCACTGAACGCCCATTTTTCTTTCTACATGCATATCCCCTGTGTTGACGATTAAAAATGTCAATGAAGTTTTCCAGCAAAGTGTTGCTAAATCCTATTATTATAAAAGATAAATAATACTAGTAGGTGGGACCCCCTTGAACTATTGAAGATCATATCTCTTCATTTTTTATGTTGTGGTGATGTGCGATAGGGCTTACATGGTTGATGAGATATTTTTTTATTGGCTATGGTTTACGTTTATGAAATATTGATTCCTTATGTTACTACAACCTATGCTATTCATTAATGCCATTACTATATGTTCTTATCACACCTGCACAACAAACATGTTAGTGAAATTACATGAAGGGAAGTTTTGAGAAAGGCAAAAATACTACAACAAATGCAAAGAAAAGGGATCCAATTTTGCAATACTACATGCGAAAAATTGGAAGGAAATGAGAAACAATTGCAAAAGGGAAGAATTTAAAGCTATCCTATCAACTATACTACATGCATGAAATACTTAACGATTATTGTTAAATCCTAGCTAGCAAGTAAATGGTTTTTCAATTGTGATTGAGTCATATGGTTAATACGCATATGGTATGAAATGTTGGTGGCACATTTGGCAAGGTAATAGTGCTATTGGTTATGCAAATTGTTGAATTATATGGAACTTGAATTATGTTATGGCATATGTCGCGCTATGGGATTTTAATGTGGTGGTGGTCTCGATACATGGGTTGATTGATGGTGTTACTGAAGAACTCGTTGGCATGTACTGATGAATTATTGCATTGTGGGTGGAGGCGACATGCATTTACTGCATGTCACCTTGAATCCTCATGTTATCCACCACCCTAGTCGGGCTATTGTTCGATCTTGCTGCTGTGGTTATGCTCTGAATTCTTAGCAGAGAGGAACCACTCGACCAACTATCATTTTAAGGGTTTGGTTACAGGTATGTCTTTTTCTGGCCATTCATGACTCTTCTTTGGTTATGAAATAATTACTAGCTCAGGTGTACTAGTTTGCGTTTTCCTAAGTGTTACATCAGAAATATATTAGTAGTCATGTAAAATAAAAATTCTTGTATCATTGCATTCAAATCAATAAAACATTTTCAGATATTCCCCAACATATATCTATGCATTCTACCCTATTACTCTTGAAAGTGTTAGCTAGTGCAATCCCAACCAAATTTTTAGTTGTATTCCATGATCATACAACCATCAACATCCTTATGCCGAAACACTTTCCTGCATTAGTAAACAAGGAAGGGGTCAATGAAATTCTCCCTCATCCAAATCCTTCCACACAGCCTTGGAATTTCAATCCAACTGAGTTATTTTCCAAGGTCTCACTATCTTTACTTATCACAGCTTAACCAAGCCCATTCATTTAAACTTATTTATTTATTTTCCTTTTTCCAGTTGTACTTGTTTCCACTATTTCTCTTCTAACGATTATAACTCTGTTAAAAAATTCATAGTTCTTAGGGCGAGAAAAGTGTTCCTCCTTTTCTCCTTCTTTTCTTATGAAATCTACTTCTTATTGTGATCTTCATGCTCTGTTTCTTGAGCAATATTGGTTAGGTTCACCTAAACCTTCTTGGTAAATCAGCGTGCTACAACAAAAAACCTTTTGTTCATGATGAATCATGAATCTATGCATTTTTCACATTACCATTTGGTTATCATAATGGTCAACATTAATTTTTTAGGCTTGTATCTCGCTCCTTAATTCTCAACAGTCATTAAGGTTGTGACATTTTTCTCATGACAAAGTTTTCACATAGTTCCTCCACAAGGAACTCCTTCAGCATGAAACTTCCTTATTGCATATCCTCCACTATATGTTATGGCATCATCCTTGAGTTAGCTTCAGATGTGTACCAAATATTTATATAAGGAATATAAAAATCCATCTTTACTTTAAAATCATTCAACTCATGATTGTTCACAATCTTTCTCATGCGATCCTCAAAGGCATAATCATTTCACCTCTTATCTTGACAACAGAGAATCCTTTCTCATTTACTCTTACATCATACGTGTGCATTACTTGGACATTTAATATCATTCACCCATATCTATTTGGTATTAATATCATCCTCCATATCAAGAAACCTCACAATGCATTAAATCCATGCACTCAAGCATATACAAACATAGCCACAAATTCATCTTGCAAGCTCATTGCTTGTACCTTTTCCATGTGATTCATACACATGGACATATCAAACTTCCATATCCTTCTCCCAAGGATCTTCCAATCATTCTTATGATAATTCTCATAGAGGTACTCATCATTTAGTTTCTCTCTCTATTGAGATCTTGCATTCATTCAAATGATATCCACATCGAAGTTTAATTAGACATAGTCATAACTATGTCACCCCCTTATGCACGACAATAATCAGTAAGAAGGCATTTTTTCCTCAACTTAGTATAAATTTATTCAACAACCCATAAATACCATCTAGGAAATTCCAACAATTCCCAAGGCAACAAGACAACTTATCAAGCTTCTAACTAGACTTGATCAGCAGACCTTCTGATCAAGGGAATCCTTTTCTAGATTCCATTTCACTACTACTTGAGCATACCAAGCTATACCTTATATGGATACCATCCACTTCTGGATGTCATCCTNCAAGGATCTTCCAATCATTCTTATGATAATTCTCATAGAGGTACTCATCATTTATCTTCTCTCTCTGCTGAGATCTTGCATTCATTCAAATGATATCCACATCGAAGTTTAATCAGACATAGTCATAACTATGTCGCCCCCTTATGCACGACAACAATCCGTAAGAAGGCATTTTTGCCTCAACTTAGTATAAATTTATTCAACAACCCATAAATACCATCTAGGAAATTCCAACAATTCCGAAGGCAACAAGACAACTTATCAAGCTTCTAACTAGACTTGATCAGTAGACCTTTTGATCAAGGGAATCCTTTTCTAGATTCCATTTCACTACTACTTGATCATACCAAGCTATACCTTATATGGATACCATCCACTTCTGGATGTCATCCAGACCCATTGGTCATTTAGAAGTGCCCCAACAATTACTCTACCTCATTCAGGACCAACATTTCATTAATCCTTCTACCTTATCCTCACAAGGTACTATGTACTCAACACAATCAACCTTTTACTTATGTTTCCATAGTCAGATCATCACTAACCATATGATCACCATATTTTACATTCAATGGAAGACTATAATAAGTATATATGCATGTCACATGCATGCTCTATCTTTGCAATATGCATTTCGACATATCTTTGTGCACCAAGTATTATACCCATGTTTGCAGTGCAGATGGGTTCCACTTACTTACCTATTGCATTCTCATGCATAGAACTACCCTTAGCTAATAGGGGTAGACACTTCCCTAGTACAACCATGATATTTTGAACTTGCTTATGTCATTTCACTTCTTGTATGAGGTTCATTCTCAGTCCTCATGACTTCTTTTATTTTGCAAAGAGCGATTACCTTGGAAAGAATTATTTCAGTTATAACAGGTCAAGTAGGTTTATCTCAACTACTCCATTGAGGCCTCTAGACATGGAGGATTGTTCTCCCAATTCCAAATCCTCCATTTAATCAACACTTTTTAATTAACAGAGGCTTCATAAGCCTACGTTTTTGGCAATTCTTGCCACCTATCGAGTCCATTTTCCTTATGGACTCAAGTACTCCCTAAAAAAGTCTTATGCCATTTGTATNGTCCTCATGACTTCCTTTATTTTGCAAAGAGGGATTACCCTGGAAATAATTATTTCAGTTATAACAGGTCAAGTAGGTTTATCTCAACTACTCCATTGAGGCCTCTAGACATGGAGGTTGTTCTCCCAATTCCAAATCCTCCATTTAATCAACACTTTTTAAATAACAGAGGCTTCATAAGCCTACGTTTTTGGCAATTCTTGCCACCTATCAAGTCCATTTTCCTTATGGACTCAAGTACTCCCTAAAAAAGTCTTATGCCATTTGTATCCAAGTTTTATTATTAATTCCCCTTAGCATAATCCCACTTTTGTAGGGTTGGATATCATTTCTCCAAAACAAATGATATGCTTCCTTTTCCACAATCTAGCTTGACTCAATCTCATTGGGTAAAATCCCAACTGAATTTTAATCTACATCCTTCTCTTCTAGGAACTTATGCAGATAATTTCCATACGATGGTAATACTCTCAAAAAAATCATCTTAGCCTTGGTAAAATAGTCTTATGACTATTCTTCGACCCATCCAGGCCTATGTTTGGATCATGCTCTGCCAGGTAGTGTAGAGCAGGGTTCCCTCTCCCATAAAGTTTTCTAAGAAATAAAAATAATCACTTGAATCTTTGTGAGTCCAAGCAGGCAAAGTGTTGTTGCCCGCTCTGATACCAATTTGTAACACACCCAACTCCTAAGTACCCTTTTTAGGGATGGGGCATCAAAATTCCACTTTCATTAATAATCTTGAATCCTCTTCTCAATCTCTCCACCAGTTTCTACTCATCAAGATATTTCCAACCACCGTTACCATGCTCAAATCCAAGCTCTGGATTGAGAGCTATGCCCTTATGAAGTTGTCCGAGCATCATTCATCGGTCCCCCTGTGGGTCCATCTCATTCATACTATCCCAAGGTTCCCTGAAGTCCAAAGCTTCCTAGCACTCCTACATCTATGGTGGAAATCCATCCATCGTTGAATCCACTGACGAGACTTCATCCTCATTTAATGTATAGGGTTACGAAAATTCAGCGTTGAGCACCCATTTATCTTTCTACATGCATATACTCTGGAGTCCTGAAATCCCAAACTCTTGAAGGATCTAGAAATATTTCCACGTAGATTTGGCCTTCATCCCTTTCAGTTTACCTAAGATATTGCACCCCAAACCTCCGGATTTCGAAGCCTCGGACTCCCAAAGGATCCACCCTTATGCGTGGTGGCACATTAAATGCAGAGGCAAGGATAGGTGGGTCTCGAGTACTCCACTTGTTATTATCCCAAGCGAGTATGTAACAAGGGGGTGACATGTGGCAAGTAAATGACACATGGCCCCATCAATGGGTGACACATCTCATGTTCTAATGGGCACATAGGATCTGTGAAGAGCAAAAATCAGAGTGACAAGTGGCAAGTCGAACGAGGTTCCACATCACCCTAGGTGATTTCAGCATGCCACATCACTTTAGTCTGACATCCTTCCAATGCCCCTAATATCCCACTGTCGAGATGTGTCCGCATAGATCCATAGATCTACAACCTTCATTCTTTCACAACTTCGACCTTTGGGGAATCTGCTATGTAATTTCCTCTCTGATCCCAGAGTGGTCAGCATCAGGATGACCACGGTCTATATCCAACGGTCAGGAGGGATCCTGAAGCATCCTCGGATCAACGGTCTGCGTGTCCTCAACAATGGGTGGTCAATATCTACTTCGACCTTCAAGATTTCTCGATCCAAAACGCAACACACCTAAGATCTTTCGGATTGTCGAACTCCGAACCACGATCGATCTATCACCACATGCACTTGCAACACCAACAACCAATATTTTCTCTAACCTTCAAAGCTTTGGGAAACTTGCATTCTATTTTGATCATACTTCAATTTTTCCTGATAACCGGACTTCCAGATAACCATTGATATGCAAACACACGTCCCTCTACTACCAACAGCCCAGATTGACTTTGGGCTCCAGGACTTCAAAGAGTTTTCCTCCTTTACGATGAACACAAAAAATTCTCTGAACTCATAAAGTCTAAAGGACTTTGAGGGGTTAACACCTGCACTTCTTCTCCAAATCCAGGAGTCGTGAAATACTTTGGATCTTCTCGAATGGATCTTGTCCGCTCATCCTCCATACAAAGGAATCCTTTATTTCGAGCAATAAATCTCGCTATCTTTCCTATTTTCGTCATCTTTAAAGGACTTAGGCTCTGGCACACACTTTGCCTTCTTTCTCCTGAACTTGAGACATGGAAAAATCTCCTACACACTCCTTGCGCTCACTCAGCTTGAGATCCTTTCAACACTTCACTAAGTGTTGGCCTTGTGCACACTTTGCATGGATCTCTCCTTCAAGATTTTATACTTAAGCGAGAATATGTGCACTCCTTCCACTCACTCTACAAAATTTCATGCTATCTCTCTTGAGCTATCGAGTCTAAAAATGATTCTTCCTTTGCACTCCTTGCGTTGCCACTGTGCACTCCTTGCACCAGGATTTCATAAGAGAAACAATTGAAATTTATAGAACATCAAAGGTTCATTAATTCAACCATGAAATACACACACAGACACATAAACTCTAAAAATAGATAAAATAACATTACCCATTTAACTCAGAGATAAGCAAACTCAGACATTCAAATAATGCATTTCAATCTAAGTGCAGAGGGTGAACGACATACTTATCTATTACAGTCAATCACTGACCAACTGACTATGGGTGTTCTCCTTTCCACCCAACCAT
Source organism: Picea glauca (assembly GCA_000966675.3). NCBI lineage: Eukaryota > Viridiplantae > Streptophyta > Pinopsida > Pinales > Pinaceae > Picea > Picea glauca. Next base: position 8,551 of record JZKD02S1679867.1, on the reverse strand, counting down.
TGGCTTAGAGGCATTCATTCTTATCACTCTAGACACCCTCGTGCCAAGGCATTATATCACTAGGGAACCTTTTCAGTTTCTCAGAGGTTCTTTCTCCGTCACAGTCTTTGTGAGGTTTATCAAATGCTCCATCAACATCAAGCTCGTGACCTTCTACTCAGGTCTTGTTTTCTGCAAATTATCCTAAATCCTTTCTCTTGTTCTTTCCTTTTAACCATAACAACTTTAATCCTTTTGTTCTTCTTCTCCACTCGAGAACCTCACACGCTCCTCCTCTTTCTCTCTTCTTATCCAAGTCACGCATTCCCCTCTCCCCGATATGTCTCCTTCTTCTCTACCTTCTTGTGTATTCTCTCATGCCTTTTTCCTCCCTAGGAAGGTTCTGGACCTATCATGTTCCTTCTCTCAGTAGAAACTCGGGTCAGCCTGGGCCTACAGGAAAACTGCACTTAACAAAAAATATATATAAATTCATTTGAGCTTATGATTTTTAAGTAATGAGAGATTTGTATCTTAATTGTTTTCTAATCAAAAAAATTGGATGCAAATCTCTAGCATCTAAAGGTAAGATGGATCAATGTTGGTTAACTACCAATGGTGTACAATGAAGTAATCTTTCATGTCATGATTTGAATTCTTAGTTTAAGGAGGTGTGCATACCCTATCCCCTTTAGATTTGAATTTATGACATCGGAGGAGGAACACATTCTTAGCCATTAAGTCCACTTAAGCTATATATGAACTTTGTTGAGCCTATTTTATAATAATAATAATAATAATAATAATTTAATTTAATTTCACAATCTAGCTAGATATCAAATTGGTGTATGATACTCTCTTGTTTGTGGGACAATAGACACCCTCCACTCAATGATTTGACTACTTAGTGTTACAATATTTATACACATAAGAGTTTGTTAAGTTCAACTTGGTTTAATATGTCTTTAGGTAAAATGTGTTTCTTTAATGTCATTTTGTAACTAACAAATCTAACGATCGCGATTATGTTATAAACATAAATTGATTTGGCACTTTCTCTTCTTCTTGATACTGACAATACTTGATTTATGGCTTAATACTTAATTGATCTATGATCTCTATTTAAAAAGCATGGAGATTCATTTGTTGATAATCAATTATGAGGGATGTTCATGTAATTTATTTTCTTTTTGCATTAATATATTACTTTGAGTGGCGATGTTGGTTGAAGCCATTCATTGCTTCCATTTTTTAGGGTTTAACCACATAAGCACTAATGTGTTGATATTTTATATGTGTGTGAGTCGTTGCATTAAGGTGTCTGACCTGTATTGATATACCTTATTTTTTTAACATGGTATCAAAAATATGAAGATTTGTTCCTCTGATTGATCTAGATCATGAACCTATGTTATTGCAAACAATAATAGATCATGAACCTATGTTGTTGCAAACAATAAGGGACTTCATGATTTTGTTGTTTCTAAGGATTTATGGGGTCGAGTGAACTGCTCTATTATGTCTAGAAGGTTTTTATCCATTGGAAACTATTTTCGTTTCAGTAGAAAATTTTAACAATTACCCAAGATGCAATCATTTATCTCAAATCCAAAGATATCTCGTTTTGTTTTTAAGTTTTTTTAAAACATCTTTTGTTTTTTTTAATTTATCATTTCAAATTTTATGTTTCCTTTCTGATCAATATTTTTTACCATGTGCCTCGTACAATCTTGGAAAAAATAAAAAGAGAAGAAAGACTTTTTTTTTTAATTTGCATATGCTCTTTAACTTGTGCCTAGCGTAATATTAACAAATAAAAAAAAATGAGAAAATGTTGTAGTTTCTATATAGACTAACTCAAATTTAACATCGAGAATTTGTTTTGGACATATTTACTCACTTTTGTAAGCAATGATGTATGAAGTTGTTTGCAGTGAAAAACAAGGGTTACACTTCAAAGAGGCTAATTTTTTTTTAAATGTTCATTTTTAATATTTCTATACATTTATTATGGCTCAATATTTGATTTTCTTTTATTATATCTCACTTAGTTAGAAGTTACTTTATAAAAATGGAGGTCTTCTTCTAGCCTTTTCTTTTTAATTTTTTTTTTAAGTGCATACACTTTAAGTGATAAAGTAACTTTATTATAAAAGTGTTTCTCACTTATCTTATGACGTGAATCACTTAACATCTTAAAATTACTTTACTTTATTATCAATTTTAAGTTGTTTTTTTCATATAATTTAGGTTGTAAAGTTAATTTATTGTAAAAAAAATCACTTGTTTTATAAAAGCGAATCATCTAAGTTGCACTTCTAAGTTGCGCTAAAGAAAAGAGTTGTAGGACCATTATCGATCTGACTCGGTCTAGACACTGGAACCCAATTCATGATGCAACTTCCAACAATAATCTTCATCATGTTTGTTTTTCTTGCAATGAGTACATGTGAGATTTGCTTCTTCCTTCTTTACTGTAGCTACTTGTTTCTCTTTTCCCTTTTTATTACTTCCCTTTTGCTGGGCAATCCATGGAGGAAACATCTTTAGCATCCTTCCCCCTGGATTCAAGATGTATAGCTTGAACACATACTTCATCAAAATCGGTGGGATTTAACAAAATAAGAGTATGACGAATGTAACTATGCAAAACACCAATATATTTTAGAAGGGTTTATGTAGAATGTAATGAAATATTTAAAGCCAATTTTTTCTTCCTAAACTCCTCAGTAAAATCATGCATACTATGTCCTTTTCCTTTCCTCAAGTATTTCCATTCCATAATTGTTTTTTTTCAATATTCCAAAGAATAAAATTGTTTCCTTAATGCAGCTTTGAATTATGACCAAGAAGAGAGAATCTTACCGCTCTTTTGGATACCTTCCTAAAGTTTACCTTCCCACAAAATCAACGTTGTGCCTTCAGGGATAAGAGAGGCCAATTCAATCTTTATCTCATCTTCATCAATATGTTGAACATGGTAGTAAACTTCCATTCGTCGAATCCAATTGTCTAGCTTCTTTGCATTAGGATCACCATTATACATATGCAAATTAAACTTGACATCCAAATTTAAAAATGGACTTTTTGAAGCAATTTTCTTATGAGGAAATGAGGGCAGAGAAGTGGAAGGAGGTGAAGGTGTGGAAGGAGGTGGAGAAGGAGGAAGTTTGTCTTCTTTTTTAACTTCTCCAAAACTTTCTCGTTTGTGTAATCCTCTCTCACTATAAAGCTCTTCCACTATTTCCTTCATCTGATCAAAGGCATTGAAGAAATCATATTCAGATTCAAAAGGACCTATTTTCCTTGGTGAAGCCATCTCTTCTCTTCGAGTGAAGCTCCTTGAACCAATCTTTGGATTATAACTCTCAAGTTTTACTTCACCACGCTTATGTTTATCCCTTGTGAGCATTTTTTGGTTGTGGAGCTTGATTATCTTCCTAGTTCATATGCAGGTAGAAATTGTAGGATACACAATTATAAGGCCACAGATCTTACGATAGAAGTTATGTCAAGGTTTTTTCCCCTATAAGGAAACCCTCTTTTATGAGGGAATTGTATTGCGGCTGTGTATTATGATGAATATTGTATTATGAGAGTAGAGACTGTGAGAGAAATAAGAGGAAGTTACAATGGGTATGATGTAGGTTACCCCTTCATTTTGTTGGATAATAATAAGGAAGGACCTAGCAATTTATCTGGTGGATGTATCCCACACTGGGTGAACCATGTACATCTCTATCTCTATTTTATTATGTATCTTTTGTGTCTTATTTCCAATTTTTTTTTATTTTATTGCTCTGCAATCCTATTTTTCTAACAACTAGTATTAGAGCGAAAGGTAACTCGCAGGAAAATAGGGTTCCTAGTTTGAGTGGGAGAAAAGGAAGAAGATGGAAAGTTTAGGGTCAAGAAATTTAATGTCCAAAACTACCAGTTATGGAAGATGCAGATGGAATATTATTTATATCAGAAGGATCTATTCCTACTATTGGGCGGAATAACAAAGAAGCCGACAACCATGAAGGACAAAGAATGGGAGGTTCTTGGCAGAAAGGCACTAGGAATGGTACGGCTGAGCCTGGCAGTGTCGGTGGATTTCAATATTTCAAAAGAAAAGACAACGAAGGAGTTGATGGATGCATTGGATAAACTATATGAAAAACCCTTGGTGTCCAATAAGGTGTTTCTAATGAAGCGATTATTTAATATGAAGATGTTAGAAGGTAGGTTTGATGCAAATCATTTAAATGAATTTAATACAGTTACTAATCAACTAAGTTTTGTAAAAGTGGACTTTGATGATGAGGTCGTGGATCTTATAATCCTGTGCTCATTACCAGAAAGATGGAATGGCTTGGTCATGGTTGTAAGTAACTCTATCTGGTTCAAACAATCTAAAATTTAATGATGTTATTGGTGTTATCCTTAGCGAGGAAATGCGACAAAAATTCACAGGTGAGACATCGGGGAATTCATCGACTATGGAGAACAGAGGAAGAAAAAAGGATAGAGGAAAGGGCTCAGGGAACCATGGGAATTCTAGGAAGGGAATATCAAAATACAGACTAGGAAATATAGAGTGTTGGAATTGTGGGAAGAAAGGACATCTGAAGAAAGACTGCAGAGCTCCAAAGAAACAAAGAGATGGACATCAGGAGAAAAATCAAGAAGCAAATGTAAGATGTGATGTGTTACAAGATGCTTTGATTCTTTATGTAGATAATATTTTTGAGTCTTGGGTAGTAGATTCAGGGGCTTCATTTCATGCCACACCCCATAGGAAACCTTTTCTAGATTATGTTCAAGGTGATTTTGGACAGGTTCATTTGGGTGATGATGCACCATGTGAAATTGTTGGAAAGGGTAAGGTACAAATAAAGCAAAAGAATGGAAACCAATGGTTGTTGAAAGTAGTAAGACATGTTCCATATCTAAGGAAAAAATTGATTTCAACAAGGCAGTTGGCAAGTGAAGGATGTATATCTATATTTACAGATAAGGTGTGGAAGGTCACCAAAGGATCACTTGTGATAGAAAAATGAGAGAAGGTAGGTACATTGTATTTATGTACTAGTAATAATGACTCTCCTATCTATTTAGCTTCTACATGAGTGGATACTACACTGTGGCATCATAGGCTTGGAAACATGAGTGAGAAGGGGATGCAGATACTTCATAAAAGAAATTTGTTGCCAGATCTTAAACAAATTGATTTGGATTTCTGTGAGCACTGTGTTTATGGAAAAAAAAAAGAGTCTAATTTCTCAGAGTCAGAAAAGAAAATAAGAGTGAAAGGTTAGAGATTGTGCATACAAATGTATGGGGACCAAATCAAGTATCATCTCTTGGTGGATCTCATTATTATGTTACTTTTATTGATGATGCAACTAGAAAAACTTGGGTTTATTGCATTCGACAAAAATATGATGTTTTTGTTATTGTTAAGAAATGGAAATCTTTGGTTAAGAATGAGACATGAAAAAGGTTGAAGTGTCTCAGATCAGACAATGGAGGTGAATATTGCAGTAAGGAGTTTGATGATTACTTTTCATACCATGGGATTTGTAGAGAGAAAATAGTTCCAGTAACACCACAAGAAAATGGAGTGTCAGAAAGGATGAACAGGACAATCATGGAGTGTGCAAGTAGTATGAGATTGCATGTTGGTTTTCCCTTACAGTTATGGGAAAATGTTGTGGATATTGTTGTTAACTTAATAAACAGAGGACCTTCAATCTTTTTGGATGGTGGAATTCCATAGGAGGCATGGACAGATAAAAGGGTAAACTATTCTTTTTTGAATACTTTCGGTTGTGAAGCATTTCTCCATATTGATACAAAAGATAAAACAAAGCTTGAGGTAAAATCCAAGAAGTGTACCTTTATTGGATACGGTGTTAATGATTTTGGTTACCGCTTATGGGATTATAAACATTCCCAAAATCATTAGGAGTAGAGATTTCATATTCAATGAGAAGGTCATATACAAAGATTAGTTGCATGGAAAGAAACAAGAAAAAGAAAAACCAGAATACACAGTGCTTGATGAGATCACTTGATTTTTTTTCCAAAGGTACCAGAAAATCAAAATGTACAACACCATGCGCAACATGTACCTCAAGCTCCTGCAAGTGTTGTTAGATGATCTACCAGGTTAAGTAGACCCCCTGAACAATACTCTCCTTCATTATATTATTTATTGTTGACTGATTCTGGTGAACCAGAATGTTATGGAGAAGCAATGTCGGTAAATACTAAAAAGAAGTGGGAGCAAGGCATGAAAGAGGAAATGGATTCCTTGGTAAAGAAATAGACTTGGGACTTGGTTCAGTTTCATGCTGGAAAAAAAGTATTGTAGGATAAATGGCTTTACAGGTTGAAGGAAGAAGATGGAGGAAAAAAATGTACAAGGCTAGACTTGTTGTAAATGGGTTTGGACAAAAGAAAGGTATAGATTTTGATGAAATATTTTCTGATGTTGTTAAGATGACTTCAATTGGACTATTTTAAGTCTTGTGGCAATAGAAGATTTTCATCTTGAAAAGTTAGATGTAAAAACAACTTTTCTCCATGGGGATTTATAAGAAGAGATTTATATGCAACAACCATAGGGGTATGCGGTTAAAGGAAAGGAGAATTTGGTATGCAGGTTGAAGAAGAGATTATGTGGCCTAAAGCAAGCTCCAATGCAGTGGTATTTGAATTTTGACAGGTTTATGACAAAACAATGTTATAGTAGATGTCATTTTGATCACTGTGTTTATTTTAAAAGGCTAGAAAATTGAAGCTATATTATCTTTCTATTGTATATAGATATCATGTTTGTTGCAGGGTCTAATATGGAGAATATAAATGTGCTCAAGAAGAAATTAGATAATTCATTTGCGATGAAGGATTTGGGTGTTGCAAAGAAAATCCTTGGTATGAGAATAACAAGAGACAGGAAAAATCACAAATTGACATTGTCTCAGGTGAGTACATAGAGAAGGTGTTGGAGAGGTTTAGAATGCAGAATGAAAAACCAATTAGTACACCTTTGGCCAACCATTTCAAATTAACTAAGGAAATGTGTCCCCGAGACACATGAGGAGATATAATGCATGTCCAGGGTCCCTTATTAATCAACAATTAGTAGCTTGATGTATGCCATGATGTGCACAAGACCAAATATTACACATGCAGTGGGAATTGTGAGCAAGTATATGAACAATATAGGTAAAGAACATTGAGAGGTAGTAAAGTGGATTCTCAGATATTTGAGAGGTACTTCTACTCATGCATTATGTTTTGAAGGTTCAGACATTGTTCTATAGGGATGTGTTGATTCAGATATGGCAGGTGATAAAGATAGCAGGAGGAGGACCACATGGTATGTTTTTATTGTAGGTGGAACAATAGTAAGTTGGATTTCAAAACTATAAAAGGTTGTTTCACTTTCAACAACAGAAGCAGAGTATGTTGTTGCTATAGAGGCTAGTAAAGAAAGGATTTGGTTACAGAGGTTTATGGAGGAATTGGGAAATAAGTAGGAGAATAGCAGGTTATACTATGATAGTGAGAGTGCCATTCATCTTGCAAACAGATCATCCTTTTATTCAAAGACTAAGCATATACATATCAGGTACCATTTCATACGATCCATCTTGGAAGATGGATATTTGAAGTTGGAAAAGATACATACTAGCTAGAATCCTGCAGACATGTTAAAAAAGGGAGTAACCAGGGAGAAAATGATTTCCTGCTCAGTTTCAGTTGGTCTTCAAGCATGAAGGTGAAGATGATAAATTTGTCAGGTCTAAGGTGGATCATAGTTCATAAGGTACAACAACAGTAGAGTTATTTTGATCAGTCTCCAAGTGGGATATTGTTGGTTGTGGAGCCTAAGTATCTTCCTAATTCATATGTAGGTTAAAGAAACTAAAGGATTTTGTATTCAATCTGGACCGTTCATTATAAGGTTTCATATCTGACAATAGAAGTTATGTTAGGGTTTTTTTCCCTAGAAGGAAACCCTCTTTTATGAGGGAATTGTATTGTGATTGTGTATTATGATGAATATTGTATTCTAAGAGAGGAGATTGTGAGAGAAATAAGAGGAAGTTACAACATGTGTGATGTAGGTTGTATCCGTTCATTTTGTTGGATAATAATAAGGAAGTACCTGGAAATTTCTCTGGTGGACATAGCCCACACTGGGTGAACCACATATATCTGTGTCTCTATTTTATTATGTATCTTCTGTGTTTTATTTCTGCATTTTATTTTTTATTGCTCCGCGATCCTGATTTTCTAACAACATTCACCTGTCAAACCTTCTTTGATACCACTTGATCCAAAATTGGATTAGAAATCGTACACCACTAAATCTGAACTGAGTGTCTCTAATATCACTTGATCCTCAAAGAGTATTAAGTATGACACCACTTTCTTATTCCAAGATTATTTTGTTAACAATGCTTATAGCATGGAAGTGACTTATCTTACCAAACCAAAACACTTCAACTGATGAACATAACTTGCATAATCATTCATACATGAGCATATACATAATCACATGAAAGAAATAATT
>JZKD02S1679866.1:307650-320785 GCA_000966675.3 Picea glauca | reverse complement strand
CTTATCCACCTTCTCTTGACAGAGGTTTCAAACTCGTGGGCAGCTTCTTCTTGTATTTATTTATTATAATTATTATCCAAGAGTATCCACATAACACCGATGATGCCTTTATAACTAAACCGCTTGATATGCATAGGTGTAACTCAGAGATGGCGCTCACTCACAATTGCCATTCATAATAGAGATGGCGCTCACTCGTGGGCGCTCACTCACAATTGCCATTCATAATAGAGATGGCGCTCACTCACAATTGCCATTCATATATATATATAAATATATTTCTCTGTCTCTTTCCTTTATCTGCAAGGGCACACCTTACAAAGTTTGTTTTGGTAAAGTTACCAAGCGCGCACACTTTACACAAGTTGTTTCATAGAGTTCAGCGTGTTATATTTTATGGTCAGAATTTGGGAATATCTCAATGGTTGGTGCATGTAACTTCTAGCGTAACAACTTCACCTTTTATTTCTAGATACAACTCATTTAAGTGGTCAATTTATAATACTTTTTACCATAGTTTCCTTTCCATAGAGTATTCGAGGAATAATAAGAGAAATCATTGTATAATAAATTCCATTTATATTTTCTCACTAAAGTGTATTGGTTACTATTTTAATTGACTTAATTATTTTATTTGAAAATCAAATTGTTTATCATTTTTTTTTTGTAAGTAGAAGTTTTATATATAAAAGGTCTTCAAAAACCAAATTAGAGGTACAAAATACAGAAATTAGCCGTACTGTAGTTATTGGACTGCCCCAATAGAGGGGAAACCAGTCCAACCAACAGGTGATTCAAGCATAAGTAGTTTAGCAGTCTAATATATTAGTCTCAAAACTGTCTGGACAACAGCTAAAAAAGATAAACTATTGAAACTTGAAGGACCCCTATGGGCTTAAACATTTGGCAAATAACCTGGCCAGGTGGCATGAACGGCCTCGGACCAAGGTTCCTCTTCGATGAATGTCACTTGACTTGCCCATTACATTCCAGCTTCAACGTTGCTCTCATCTCTGTCGGCATCTGGCGAGGTGTCCTGCAGCGCGCGTTGTCCTGTGTTCACCTCCACTGTCATGTCCTCATGCTTGGCTTGCTCCATCCCATTCCCTGCGGAGCGCTGCGTCTGGGCATTTCCTTCACTAGTCGCTTCACAGGGTTCCACTGCTGAAGCCGCACCTGTCGGGTCCGAGGGGAAAGCCTCTTGGAGGGAGGAAAGGATTTGAAGAAGGACCACGATTTTTCCATCCGTGGTCTGCAGACGAAATTGGAGGTCCTCCACCCCCCGACGGAGTTCGAAGACCAAACCGAAGAGAATAGTGAGACTTTCTCTCAGCTGCGTGTCAAAGAAAGAGTCAGAAGACTAGTTCTCGTTGTTTCGAGACTTGCGAAAAGGAGGTAGCACCCCCATGGGCTTCCTTGAGGAGTCAATAACTGGTGCGTAGAGGGACTCGACCGTTCTGGGCATTGGGGGGACATGAAGGTGTTGCGAGGAGGAACACGACAGTCTCGAGATGATAGCTAAGCAGTCAAACTGGGATACAAGTGGGGCGGGGGAGGTGGGAAGAACTATCTCGGGCTGGAAGGATGGGGAGGAGCAAGTGGAAGGCGACTCAGGGGGCGAGACATAAGGCCGACGAGGATTCCATGGAGAGCCTCTTAGCGGCCGCCCCCTTTGGCGCGACATGAGGTTCGTCGCGTGAAAGCCAAAGAAAACCAAGTGTAACAGGTAGAGGTAGAGTTCATGGAGATGAACAGAGGCTGCAATTATCATGAAGGTCTGGTCTAGATCAGGCCAGGGCAGCGGAGGAGAGAGCCAGTCGGGTCGCGAGCAGAGGCGAGAGGAAAACACAAGCAACCAAGCCATGGAATGAATCGTAAAAGGAGACGTAAGCTGCAGAGTTAACCCACTGCAATGTTGTAATGGCGAGTTAATGCAGGATCGGGGTGGTGGGCGATGGAATGAGCTCGTCACATGGCCCCGTGCCTTGTTGGCCGATCCGTTCCTCCTCGTCGCGCCAGGTGGTCCGCACTAGCACCTGATCCAGGGATCAAATTGTTTATCATTATCTCACATCCATCGAATTAATAATTCAATTATAAGTTCATCTCCTTGGTCGTATTAATTATCTTAAAACATTTCCCCTAAAACTAATTGAAAACCCGTCATCTTGTAAACCATAACTACAAGTTTTTGAGTGGATATAAGTTGATGTTGTTAATGTGTTTAAATGACTTGCAATGGGCACTCGGGGTATAGATCAATCGGTGATGGGGAGCACTACTAAGGATCTTTGTTATGGGATGCATGCTCGCGTCAATTCATTTTATTTTTAGCGCACAAAATTTAAATGAATGAATAATAGTTTTAGATGTTAGTTTGATTTAATTAATTTATTAGTTATTTGAACGACACTCTTAATTCAGTTATCTCTTGTGCACGTGAAATTGTAAGGTATTGAATGAAGTATGGTATAATGTTTGGACTTCTCTGCTTGCATGCCTTGAAAGATCACTAGAATGTTTGGTTATTGAATATTTATGCTTGCACCATGCAAAATGTAATGTATCGAATGAATGCTAATTCACGCTCACCATGGAAGCTATGTTACTTGTGTTGTCTTCAATGTGATGTCATCGAGTTGAGTTGCAGTGTTTCCTTTATTGACATTATTGTTCCTAATGAAAAAAAAGATAAAAAATCCCAATGCTTGTTGTTTGTTGTCGTAATGGCGGGGTTGTTATATATGGTATCAGATCAGGTTCGACCCGCGACTTCGGAACTCTACGTCTTCCTTTGCATCAAAATTTGTTTATAATTTATCACTAATTAATTTGATTTGTGTTCGTGCATGTAATAATGGTTAGAGGACTCCACGGAGGAAGACAACGTGGTGGTAGGGGAGGAGGCATGATGCTTCCAGTAGCATCCATGCCAGAGGGGTCTAACCCCCAAGCAGAAGAATTGGTCATCAGATAGGAACAAATAGTTGTGGGAGACGTGGTTAGGTTGATGAGGTCCTTTCAGAGGATGTTTGAGGCCTTGATTAACCGTTTTGATAGAGATGAGGCCAGGGCGTCGACACCCCCGGAGGGTCCACCGCATGCCCCAACTAGTACTGGTAGCATTCACCGAGAAGTCGAGAAGGTCAAGTTTCCCGATTTCTTTGGTGTTACGGATGGCACAACCACCGAGGCATGGTTGGATAATATGGAGATGTGCTTCTCACTTCATGACTATATGTCCAACATGAAGGTCTTCATGGCGGTCTTTCAACTGAAAGGGAACACTCTTATATGGTGGAAGATATTCCTACCACAACTAAACATGGTCGTCAAGGATGTGTCATGGTAAATATTCGAGGAGCGGTTCCGGGAGAGGTATCTGTCTGAGGAGTTCATTGAGCATCATCTCAATGAGTTCAACGCCTTATGACAGGGCGGTCGTACGATGTATGTTTCATGGAGTTGCTTTGTTATGCTCTGCACTTGAATACTGAGAAGCGTCAGGTCAACAAGTTCATGTTCGGCCTTAATGTTAGCATTCATGCTAAGGTGAGGATTTAGATTCCTCAAACATTGCACGATGCTATCCAAAATTTCCTCATAGCTGAGGAGGATCTCGTCAGCAGGGGTCAGAGAAGGACTCTGGTGAGGTCGGCGAGGCAGGTGACATATGGTGCGCAGTAGTATCAGGCACCATCTAGACATCCACCAGGGTAATGAGTCACTCCTAGAGCATCCAAATTCAGTACAACATGACGATTGTTGCCTCAGCAGTAGAGTCCCTGCAGAGGACCACAACATCAACAACATCATTGAGCTCAACAATAACATTAGTTCAGGCCTGTTCAATAGAACATACTGGGGTTTTAGGCCGGTGGGCCGCCAACTTCTACTTTGGGGACGAGGTGTACTGGACCAAAGACCAAGTGTTGGAAATGTGGAGAGCCACATTACCCACTTGACTACCCAATTGAGAGGGCCAGAGTAGCTAGATTAGTCGGACCCACTATCGTAGGAGATTTGGGAAAAACCCATCAGATTCATGCAATGGTTAATAACCACAAGGATGAGCACCAGTATACCGAGCTGAAGACATTAGGTACCATCACTAACTAGACCCTTAATATTTTGATAGATCCACGTGCTACATAGAGATTTATTTTGCAGTGCTAAAAATAATTAAGGTAAAGACAATCAAACAGGATGAGTTTAGCTACATAGAAATGGTTTCGGGAGCCAAACAAAAGGTTGGTGGAAAGGTTACGGGTTGTAGCCTTAACCTGGGAGAGTTTTTTGCGAAGGCCAACCTGTACATTACGATCTTAGGATCTTATCACGTTGTGATCGTTATGGACTAGTTGGAATCACATGAGGCGGTACTCAACTGTAAGACAAAAAAATTGAGTTTGATCGACAATGAGGGAAAGAGACGTGTGATTGTAAGTAGGAACTAGGGAGTTTCCCTAAGGTTCATCTATTCCCTATAGTTAAGGAAGAACACGCGCAAAACATGCAATCTATATGTCATCCTTGCGTTAAACAAAAATGACATGGCGGAAGGAGTATAAGACCTTCCGGTAGTATGATAATTTGTAGACATCTTCCCAGAGGAGTTACCAGGGTTTCCACTGGAGAGGGAATTGGAATTTACCTTCGAATTAAAACCGAGAACTGAACCAATAGCAAGAACGCCTTATCGAATGTCAACCCCTGATTTATAGGAGTTGAAAATGCAACTGAATGAGTTATGGATCTAGGACTTATACATCTATGTGTAACCATGGGGTGCGCCTGCCATTTTCATACAGAAGAAGGATGGGTCGTGGAGACTTTACATTGACTACCGACAATTGACAAGGCAATGATCAAGAACCAATATCTGTTGCCATGGATAGAGGATCTGTTTGATCAGATAAAGGGCGTGACAGTGTTTTCGAGGATGGACTTGAGATCAGGGTATTACCAGTTACAGATCAAGGAGAAAGACATTCCTAAGACCACATTCGAGACAAGGTTTAGACATTACGAGTTTACTATTTTACTGTTTGGTCTGAAAAATGCCCCTTGGGTATTAATGAGTTTGATGAATGTGGTGTCCCGTGAATACTTGAAAAAGTTTGTTCAAGTATTCATTGACGATATTTTGATATATTCTTAGACGATGGAAGAACATGAAGAAAATTTGAGATTGGTACTTCTGTTTCTACGAGAGAACAATTTTTTTGGGAAATTGTCGAAATGCTTGTTTTATCNCGTCATCTTGTAAACCATAACTACAAGTTTTTGAGTGGATATAAGTTGATGTTGTTAATGTGTTTAAATGACTTGCAATGGGCACTCGGGGTATAGATCAATCGGTGATGGGGAGCACTACTAAGGATCTTTGTTATGGGATGCATGCTCGCGTCAATTCATTTTATTTTTAGCGCACAAAATTTAAATGAATGAATAATAGTTTTAGATGTTAGTTTGATTTAATTAATTTATTAGTTATTTGAACGACACTCTTAATTCAGTTATCTCTTGTGCACGTGAAATTGTAAGGTATTGAATGAAGTATGGTATAATGTTTGGACTTCTCTGCTTGCATGCCTTGAAAGATCACTAGAATGTTTGGTTATTGAATATTTATGCTTGCACCATGCAAAATGTAATGTATCGAATGAATGCTAATTCACGCTCACCATGGAAGCTATGTTACTTGTGTTGTCTTCAATGTGATGTCATCGAGTTGAGTTGCAGTGTTTCCTTTATTGACATTATTGTTCCTAATGAAAAAAAAGATAAAAAATCCCAATGCTTGTTGTTTGTTGTCGTAATGGCGGGGTTGTTATATATGGTATCAGATCAGGTTCGACCCGCGACTTCGGAACTCTACGTCTTCCTTTGCATCAAAATTTGTTTATAATTTATCACTAATTAATTTGATTTGTGTTCGTGCATGTAATAATGGTTAGAGGACTCCACGGAGGAAGACAACGTGGTGGTAGGGGAGGAGGCATGATGCTTCCAGTAGCATCCATGCCAGAGGGGTCTAACCCCCAAGCAGAAGAATTGGTCATCAGATAGGAACAAATAGTTGTGGGAGACGTGGTTAGGTTGATGAGGTCCTTTCAGAGGATGTTTGAGGCCTTGATTAACCGTTTTGATAGAGATGAGGCCAGGGCGTCGACACCCCCGGAGGGTCCACCGCATGCCCCAACTAGTACTGGTAGCATTCACCGAGAAGTCGAGAAGGTCAAGTTTCCCGATTTCTTTGGTGATACGGATGGCACAACCACCGAGGAATGGTTGGATAATATGGAGATGTGCTTCTCACTTCGTGACTATACGTCCAACATGAAGGTCTTCATGGCAATATTTCAACTGAAAGGGAACACTCTTATATGGTGGAAGATATTCCTACCACAACTAAACATGGTCGTCAAGGACGTGTCATGGTAAATATTCGAGGAGCGGTTCCGGGAGAGGTATCTGTCTGAGGAGTTCATTGAGCATCATCTCAATGAGTTCAACGCCTTATGACAGGGCGGTCATACGATGTATGTTTCATGGAGTTGCTTTGTTATGCTCTGCACTTGAATACTGAGAAGCATCAGGTCAACAAGTTCATGTTCGACCTTAATGTTAGCATTCATGCTAAGGTGAGGATTTAGATTCCTCAAACATTGCACGATGCTATCCAGAATTCCCTCATAGTTGAGGAGGAGCTCGTCAGCAGGGGTCAGAGAAGGACTCTGGTGAGGTCGGCGAGGCAGGTGACATATGGTGCGCAGTAGTATCAGGCACCATCTAGACATCCACCAGGGTAACGAGTCACTCCTAGAGCATCCAAATTCAGTACAACATGACGATTGTTGCCTCAACGGTAGACTCCCTGCAGAGGACCACAACATCAACAACATCATTGAGCTCAACAATAACATTGGTTCAGGCCTGTTCAATAGAACATACTGGGGTTTTAGGCCGGTGGGCCGCCAACTTCTACTTTGGGGACGAGGTGTACTGGACCAAAGACCAAGTGTTGGAAATGTGGAGAGCCACATTACCCACTTGACTACCCAATTGAGAGGGCCAGAGTAGCTAGATTAGTCGGACCCACTATCGTAGGAGATTTGGGAAAAACCCATCAGATTCATGCAATGGTTAATAACCACAAGGATGAGCACCAGTATACCGAGCTGAAGACATTAGGTACCATCACTAACTAGACCCTTAATATTTTGATAGATCCACGTGCTACATAGAGATTTATTTTGCAGTGCTAAAAATAATTAAGGTAAAGACAATCAAACAGGATGAGTTTAGCTACATAGAAATGGTTTCGGGAGCCAAACAAAAGGTTGGTGGAAAGGTTACGGGTTGTAGCCTTAACCTGGGAGAGTTTTTTGCGAAGGCCAACCTGTACATTACGATCTTAGGATCTTATCACGTTGTGATCGTTATGGACTAGTTGGAATCACATGAGGCGGTACTCAACTGTAAGACAAAAAAATTGAGTTTGATCGACAATGAGGGAAAGAGACGTGTGATTGTAAGTAGGAACTAGGGAGTTTCCCTAAGGTTCATCTATTCCCTATAGTTAAGGAAGAACACGCGCAAAACATGCAATCTATATGTCATCCTTGCGTTAAACAAAAATGACATGGCGGAAGGAGTATAAGACCTTCCGGTAGTATGATAATTTGTAGACATCTTCCCAGAGGAGTTACCAGGGTTTCCACTGGAGAGGGAATTGGAATTTACCTTCGAATTAAAACCGAGAACTGAACCAATAGCAAGAACGCCTTATCGAATGTCAACCCCTGATTTATAGGAGTTGAAAATGCAACTGAATGAGTTATGGATCTAGGACTTATACATCTATGTGTAACCATGGGGTGCGCCTGCCATTTTCATACAGAAGAAGGATGGGTCGTGGAGACTTTACATTGACTACCGACAATTGACAAGGCAATGATCAAGAACCAATATCTGTTGCCATGGATAGAGGATCTGTTTGATCAGATAAAGGGCGTGACAGTGTTTTCGAGGATGGACTTGAGATCAGGGTATTACCAGTTACAGATCAAGGAGAAAGACATTCCTAAGACCACATTCGAGACAAGGTTTAGACATTACGAGTTTACTATTTTACTGTTTGGTCTGAAAAATGCCCCTTGGGTATTAATGAGTTTGATGAATGTGGTGTCCCGTGAATACTTGAAAAAGTTTGTTCAAGTATTCATTGACGATATTTTGATATATTCTTAGACGATGGAAGAACATGAAGAAAATTTGAGATTGGTACTTCTGTTTCTACGAGAGAACAATTTTTTTGGGAAATTGTCGAAATGCTTGTTTTATCAATCGAAGATTCATTACTTAGGGCATGTCATCTCTGATGAAGGTATTGTTGTGGATCCTACCAAGGTTGAGTCTATTATGGAATGTCTTGCGCCGATGAATGTTCTATAAGTGCATAGCTTCATGGGTTTAACGAGATATTATTGACAGTTAGTCGAGGGTTTTTCAAAGATAGCAAATCTGATTACGAAATTGCAGAAGAAGAAAAAGAATTTTGTGTTGAACGAGAAATGCACGAAATCATTTTGAAGGATCAAGGAATTGTTGATGACAATGCTGATACTAAAGGTCTCTGATTTGGATGAGGGATTCTTTGTATGCATTGACGCATCCAAGGAAGGCTCAGGCATATTCTTGATGCAAGATGACCGAGTGATTGTTTACATCTCAAGAAAGTTACGAAGGCATGAGGAGAACTATCCAAGGCACGATTTGGAGTTGTTATCCATTGTGTATGAATTGAGAGTTTGGAGACACTATCTGATTGGATGAAAATTAGAAATAAAAATAGACAATTGTGGATTACAACACATTTTTATGCAAAGCGACTTGAATGTGTGACAAAGGCATTGGTCATAATTTCTTAGCGAGTATGGTTTCAATATTTCCTACATAAAAGTAATAGTGAATAGAGTGGATGATGCGTTGAGTAGGAGACCACGCATATTTTTGGTGATACCTCTTCAGACGAATCTACGTGAAAATATTCTAACTTTACAGCGCGACAATGACTGGTATCAAGAGGTTAAGGAATTTATCAGAAAAAACACCATGACGGTACAAAAATATGATGGATTTTCTATGGACAACGACAAATGATTGAGATATAATAAATGGATTTATGTACCTCCCAACAATGAGTTGAGGATTTTGATATTAAATGAATCTCATAGAGCAGTGTACATGGCTCATCCATGAGTCACGAAGATGAGGGAAGACCTTAAACCCTTATTTTTATGGAAATGAATGAAGGCAGATATAGTCAACTACGTGGAAAGATGTCTAGAATGTCAACAAGTAAAGGTTGAACATAGACACCCAACATGATTACTGCAGCCACACGCTATCGCGGATCAAAATGGAAAGTCGTTTCGATGGATTTGATTGTTGGATTGTCGCTGACGATGAGGAGACATGCATCATTTTTGTGGTAGTTGAGAATCTGACGAAGAGTGCTAATTTTATCCATGTGCGTACGACATATCAGACACTTGACATAGCTAGATTTTTCATTAGTGAGATTGTGAGGCTGCATGGCGTGCCTAAGAGGATCATATCAGATCGAGGATTGGTGTTTACAGGACGATTTGGACTACTTTGCAAGAGGCCTTGGGAACCCAATTTAACTTTAGTACCATGTATCACCTGGAGACAGATGAGAAGAACTAAAGAACAAACCAAATCTTGGAGGATATGTTGCGTATGTATGTCATGGACCAACAAAATCTTTGGGAAGAGTTCTTTCCACTGGTAGAGTTTCTATACAATAATAGTTATCAAAGCACCATTAAGATGGTGCCATTCGAGTTTCTTTATGGGCGGTCATGTCAGACGCCTTTGAGTTTGGATAGGCTTGAGGATAGGGTCATTGTAAGACCAAAAGCGATCCAATAAATTGAAGATCAAATGAAAACCATAATACAAAGGATCAAGAAAGCGCATGATCGACAAAAGAGTTATGTCAATGTGCATCGTGTTGATCATAGTTATGAAGTTGGTGATCGAGTCTTCTTGAGGGTGAAAGCACACAAGAGTTCGATCAAGTTTGGAAAGGGTGCCAAAATCTCTCCTAGGTTTGTGGGACCTTTGGAGGTTGTGGAAAGGAAGGGGTCCATGAGCTATCGACTAGCCTTGCCTGATTATTTCAGGCATATGCACGATGTTTTTTATGTATCTATTTTGAGACATTATGTTAGTGATCCTACCCATGTGATTGACATGTTTTCCTTGCAGATATCAGACAAGGGTGCACTCATTTCGTAGCCAATCCACCTTCTTGATCATCGCATTTGATAGCTACAATGTTGAACTTTCGATCAGGTCAAGCTACCATGGGACAATTATAGTCTGCACTCGGCTACCTAGCAGGATGCATATGATACATGTCAACAATTTCCATTTTTGTTTTGATAGCTAGACACTTAGATATTATGAGATACTTTATTTTTTCACTTATATATTGTGAAATTTTGGGACAAATTTTAAAACAAGAGGGGGTGTATGTAAAATCCTACTCTTGCACACACATAATTGGACTTATCCTTTGAGGAAACTTGCATGCATGATACGACTGACTATTTCTCTTGTGGATTACGATGATGTTGTGGATATGATGATATATATTTGATTTTATTTGTATCGACAAGTGTTATTGACTTGTTTTTCCGGAGTGTGCAGGGCTCTGGACCAATTGAGGATGTCGATGGCATCGATGGACCTCCTTGGACTTTGGATCGAGTCGGGAGTGGGCTGTTATGGTTTGAGTATTTTTGATATTGCATATGTGAAATATGACTGGTATATTATGATGTTTATTTTGGATCATTGATGTGTTCCGTTGATGGATGCAAGATGACGATAACTTGCTAACCAGATTCACATTTATTGAGAGAGAGGTGTGGCAGCATCCCTGCCACAGCCTACTAGCACTCTGACCATGGCTTGAACTCTAGGTTAAAGAATACCTAGTTCGAGAGATCCACGATGTCACGAGGGAAGACTCTGACAGTTGCTCATGATGATTCTAAGGGGCGTGCAATAAGACAAGGTCCTTATTTCCTAGAGGCCCTTAGTCTCCCATAAGGTATCCTGACGAAGTATTGACTCCAAGGGCGGACGTTTACCAAAATCAGTCAAAATTCTAGTGGCACCCTTGGAGAACATAATGTGTCTTGAAGGGCACGTCGTGTTAATGAAACATGAATACAGATGAGTGGCACCCTTGGGGCACATAGTGTGTCTTGAAGGGAATGTCATGGTTTTAAAACTAGTGAGTCAATGAACCTAGGTACCTAGAAAAAAAATATCATTTTGACATGGTCATCCCTAAGTTAATTGTTGCGTGAGTAAAGTTTAAAAAATTATAAAATTTCCCTTAAAAACAATTTTTTCTTAGCCTAGTTGACTTTAAAACCTAGGCCTAAGTAGAACATGAGAACTAAAAATTAACTAAGCAAGTAATAAAGGGGGGGATGAAGATAATGGGGGTAAAAAAATTTAAATTTAAAAATTAATGGAGGATTAAATTATTAAGAGATAAATTGTTGGCTAAACGCAAAAGTTGTTAATTTAGGACTTAGACCAAAAAGATGAAACTTATATACAATAGGAAGGTGGAACATAGAAGACAATCTAGTCTAGCGGACTTTCTAATTTCGATATCAACTAAGCTTGAAGAGAGACTTCAGTCTTTAAGGGAATGTAAGAGAATAAATGAACATCAAGGAGCGTTTTTAGGAACACTTTTAGGTGGGTGAAAGAATTTAGCATTTTAAATTAATTAATTAAATGAATTTCTGGTGCAACTAAGGGTTCGGGTGACAAGTGTACGGGAGGATAATTTTCCTAATAATAAATTAATAAAAATAATTTAACGTGCGTCTAGAAAAAATTCACTAAGAAAACTCTATAAAAAAAATGGTGGAGGAGGGGAATAAAGGACCGCGGCTATGCGTAAGTTTATGCTGCTAGATTCTACTCTTGACTGATTTTTCTTGTGGGAGTTGGGAGATCGAGCTCAGATAACGAGTGGTAGCTTGACCTTGTGAGGCGAGATGGGAGCTAATTTTCTTTGTGTGTGTGTCTCCTTTGCGGCTCGGGGGGTTCAGGGGGAAGAAGAGTACCCCTAGCGTTGGCTGGAGGTATCAGTGAGGTCTCAACGGTTAGCGAGTAGGAGCTGGATGGAGCGAGAGCGTGGGACAACCACTTCAAATTCTGTGCCTGTTACGCTACACTCGTTAAATTTTTCATTGAAAGTAATTTGTTAAAAAATATGTGAATTTATATGTTCATAAAAATTGTAATGGCCCCTGAAGCTGATGCGTAATGAAGAAGCCGTGGTTAATTAAAAGTTTACATATTTTTGTTCAGTGTCATTGTGTCTAGTTTGCGATTGGATGCATTTTTCTCATTGCGTTTGTTTTATTTCCAAAATTTTGTTTTCGACGTTTTAAGTTTTCATTTTGGGAGCCAACTTACCTAGCGATTCAATTCTTGATTTTCTCTTTAATTCAAAGGCTCAACCATAACTTTAAATTAATGCAATAGTTAAATTAATGGAGGACATGCCACAACGTCGCAAATCTTTATGTATGAAAGTGTGATCCATGAAGCAACTAGTTCAAATTTCTGTTATGCTATATTTGGGATTGCCTTCCATGGCTGTGTACAAGATTGCAGAGTTTTTATTACAAGATTATTATTTCAATTGTTGTTTTTCAATCACATTTGTTTTATACAAATATATTTATATTATAAATAATTATAATTTTTTTTTAAATAATGAAAATATAAACTTGAAAATTATAAAAATAAAAATAAATTTTAAAAACAAAATTACTGTTTTATAATGTTTATATTATAACTTTTTTTAAATAATGAAAATAAAAACTTGAAAATTATAAAAATAAAAATAAATTTTAAAAACAAAATTACTGTTTTATAATCTTACTTCTTCGAAATGAGTATATATTGACAACTCAATATAGTGAAATATTGATATCCTTTATTCGCCATTTTTCATGAAATACATACATAATCGTGGGTTCTTGCCTGAATTATATCTCTT
>JZKD02S1679866.1:291139-304391 GCA_000966675.3 Picea glauca | reverse complement strand
AGTGACATTAGTCAATTCCCTTCATACCTAACTTCTTCTATGTGTCCAAAAGGATTTAGCTTTGTACATGAATTTTGATGATGATGTCCTTTCTAGGTGACATTAGTCAATTCCCTTCATACCTAACTTATTCTCTGTGCCCAAAATATTTTATCTGTGTACATGAATTTTGATGATGATGACCCATCTAGGTGATATGAGTCAATTGATTGACTTATTGTAAGCAATATATATTAAGTTTACCTCTGTAATAAAAGGGTGTTAATATTATGGTAGTTGCGGGAGGTATTTACCTCCACATGTGAACCTGACAAGAATAGAAGACTCCAGGAAGCAAGGGAAACCCTAATGAGTTGGATAATAACCCTAGAAGCCTTGTCGGTCCAAGAAGATAATTTATATTAGGCTATTAGCCTCCAAGAGAAGAAGTCGTCCAGAAATAATAATAATATACTAAACATACACATATCTAGAAGGAGACGTCACCCCCAACAAAACTGGAAAGACTACTATAAATACAGGGCGCCAGTTCTCATTTGTGGCATCTCAAAATTGCAGTTCCCAGATTGGTGCGCACTGCAGCTCCAGTTTGGTGAGCACATGTGGAGGAGGATTGCAGGTGCAACTATAGTAGCAGTTATTCTCAGTGTTGGCTTGGACTATCTATTGGCGAGGGTTTGGACTATCTTATCAACTTTTTTGTGATGCGTTATCCTTTGTTTGGCTATCTAGCCTAGGGTTTTCTTCCGGAGGAATTCTCAGTTAAGGTTAAGGTGCTCGGAGGGAGGCTTCATCCTATGGTTGGGTGACATTTAGTTATGAGGGTTCATCTTCCCTTGATGATATTAAAGAGATACATGAAAAAAGTATCAAAACAAATGGTTGTGAAAGTCTAAAAAGAGGTGTTTCTCTTGAAGAATTAAAATTATTACAAAACTATATTGCAGTTTATGATGATTGTGAAGATCATAACTTAGGTCATATTTTGAATATTAATCATAAAATGTTTAATGGAATTTCTTTTGCCATGGAGTGTCAACCAATTAATGAAATTTGCATTGAAACAAACTCTATTTAATAGCCGGTAGATAGCCCCAAAGAATTGCACTTTCATTGAGTTAGTTGATCATGAAAGACACTTATCACTATCAGTGGCCCTTAAATTAGTAAATCTATTTATAATGACTTACAATATTTACATAATGAATCTTTTGAAAATAATTTTAATTGTAAGCTTAATAAAGACTGTATTATTGAAAATATATTTCAAAGAAATTAACATCAAGATTATGTTCATAATTACATTATTTTTGAAGATTTATGTAAAGAAAAAAAACATCACACACACACACACACACACACACACACATATATATATATGAACTAATTACACTACAAATAAAAGACCCTCCAACATAGGTTTTTGTTGATGCCCCTATAAAAATATCTCAAAAATTCATTTATAGTGGATGATATTAGAGAAGGTGAGCGGCCAAAGGTTTTAGCTGATGTTTTTACTGGTGTTTTTATAAGTACGTAATGAACCAGTGTGTTTTCGACAACATGCACATTGGTTCCCTCATAACTAGCGCACCGTAGCAGGGTTATTTCAAATAAAGAACAATATTATCTCGTGTGCTACAAAAATAAGGAAGCATCGGGAAATAATGACACATCGTAATATATTTCTTTTAAAAATACATGATGTGTAACATAAGAGTGGAAGCACCGGTGAGATATTAGTAGAGAATACCATTAGATGGTTAAATAAAAAACATTTACACAACAATGTAGGATTGTGTCAAAAACAATATATCGGTTCCCTCCATTGTATCATGTGCATCAATGTGCACCAATGCTCCAATATGGAGCACCATGTTAGGGTTAATTTCCAAATTTAGGCGGTGTTCTTTATAAACCCAAACGCACTGGGGCATCCATTATTATACCACATTGTGTCATGCTTAAACACAAAAGTTTGCACTATTGTAGTTTTTCAAAAAATAAAAGTTGTTGCGCTATGGAGTCATATACGCACCGGTGCACACACAAACATACATGCACCATGCTAGGGATTTTTTTTTTAATATATAACCAATGTTCTCATTAAACATGTATGTCCTAATGGAGTTGTGAATTGGACACACTGGAACAAGGTTTTATTGAAAAATATTACCAATGGTAAAAAAATATTTATACCATTTTCAGTGTTGTGCAACTCAAAAGCACCAGTTCAACCTTTGTCTATCTGAAGCATCCTTCCATTGGTGCTTTCCTTGGTTGCATTCCTTTCATCTGTTGTTGGGTGTGTGAATTTCAAATTTTTCCAAATGGTGGGAAAATTTCATTTTTTTATTAGGTCGCAATCATGCCTCTCCGACAACAAAATGTACAAGTAATATCCTTGTTTATTCATAACTTAAGTTTTCATTTGTTTTAAATATAAAATTGAGTGAAATTTTAAGTGTAAAAAAAATTAACAAAAAAAAATGTACGGTGCATTCAAGGCTCTCGACTCGCACCAGGTAGGGTGCCACCTATAAATTTAGAGGGCACACCACATACCTTGTTACATTTTTTGGCAGTGCATTTGTAAACATAAATGCATCGGCGTTTCCGTTTAACAACACATCGAAGAAAATCATTTAACTGGTGGGGCAGTGCATCAAAGTACAGAGAACAGACCAGGGTGTTAAAGTACATAGCACACCACCCTTATTAGATATATTTTACATAGTACGTTGGTAAATGTGCACACCGAGGAGTTCGTGTTTACCAAAAACACTGCTAAGAAAGGTAACATTGTGTTGCGGTGCACCAAGTAATTGTTTTGGTGACACTGTGCGTGGTGCGATCGTAACGAAAAAAATGTACCATTATAAAGTTACATACTTGAAAATTTGTTAATGTTTATGTGACGGTGCAACTATGTTAGTTACACGCACTGGTGTGTGTAGGGAACGTATACATAGCACATTTTATTCCTATTTTTAGACAATTGTTTACCGTGTTTAAAATTTTAATTTGTTTTTTGGTTTAAGGGGTGGGTACAATAAATTGTAACACACCTGACCCTTGTGGATTTCCTAGGGATGTTGCCTAAAAATTTCGTTCTCCTTAAGTGATCAAATTCTTCATTCGAGATCTCTATCACATTCTACTCGTCCAAAGTTTTCCCACCCTAGTATCCATGCTTAAAACCGAGCCTAGAACCAACGGATATATCTCTCCAAAGTTATTTGGGATTTTATTGGTTGAGGGTCACGTGGCACCCACGGGGATCCACCCCACATGTGTTATTTCCAAGTTCCTACCTCCACGGTGGGAGACCATCCATCATCCAGTCCCATGGCTGGACTTACTTTCCTTTTCCTATACCATTTGTGGAGGAATTCGATGCTTCATGCCTCTTTATTATCTACGCATGATACCACCCAGAGTTTCGAATTTCTAAATTCCTATAAGCTCACCAGGTGGATCTGGCCTTCGGGTTGTTCTCTCTCTCTATCATACTACATCATAGATCCTCCAGAGCCCTGAAGTCCCGGAATCCCAGAGTCCTGGTCACTTCACGAACTACATTGGCTAGGAAGACACGTATCAAGAATTGACACGTAGGAGAGGTCAGGGTGACACATGTTATGTTCCAATGGGCCTATAGGGTACGTGATACACATGAATCTAGGTGACTCATGGTACGTCAAGATGGGGTCCACTTCATCCTAGATAACACCACTACATCACATCACCCTGACTGAGAAACTTCTAATAGTCATCAGATCTCACGGTCGAAATACGACCATGTAGGTTTATAGATCGATGACTCTTCCTACATCAGGGATTCGACGTTCGGAGTGTTGCGATGAAAAATCCTCTTATCTTCTGAAGTTCCCAATCTCCAAACTAAAGGGGCTAGTGCCATGCATCCCCGATATATCGACGGTGGGGCAAGGACTCAAAGGATCCCTCGATATACAGTTCTGGGTCCTTCCTGACTTCGAAATTCGGGGTTTTGGATTCCCAGTTCAGTGGGTAAGATAGGTTCACCTAGCTACCTGGGGAACTGCCTAACATCAGTCAACCTTATAGGAGAACGAGTCTATCGGATACCTTCAGAAAACATAAGGTCGGTAAGGTCGATCATAATCTAAAGTCCCAGACTTCTGGAAATCCGAAACTAGGAGGACTTAGCTTCCTTAGGCTTAGCCTAAGGTTCCTAGGTATTGATCATATGGGTCCTATTGGATAGATCTTATCCGTTTGTCTTCCAAACCAATATATCTCCCCTTTCAATGCTTTAAATTTGCTATCCTTCCTGAGATTTAACATGAAATGGTTAGGGACTTGGGTCTAGAATCTTGGTCGCGCAACAAAGAGTTTGAACGAGGTATCCTATTCGGACGGACAAGATCATATTGACACAATATCTTCTATCTTGACCATATTACAAGATTATGTCCCAAGAATCCTCACGAACTGAGATGGGGCATATAGACTATCAATATGAATCATAATTTCAAAAGGAGATGAATACATACACACATCGTGACCATTCCACACATAAACCATTTATAGATACACATACAAACATAAACCCATGGATTCATCCATTATTCTAGTTTAATAGATAAAACAAGAAAAATACTTATCAGAACCAAAAGGTGTGATGTGAATGAGGAGAGGGGTGCATGTTTCCACCCAAACATAGGCTCAGTCACTCCTAAAGGATTTACCACTATCCACCCCAGAGCTAGACCTCGATTCTCTGAGATATAATATTTTCTTCCGGCTCAGTGACAGTAGGGACAGAGGTTACTATCTTCCTCCCGTAGGATATTGGCAATGGTTTCCACAATACCAAGCAAGGAGGACCATCCTCATTTATGACATTGCATCATAACCCTACTATCCATTTACCTGTGACCAGAACACGCTCATCCCTTAGTTATTTCTTGAACATGAGAGCTTAGCCTCTCATCTCTGCACTCTTCGCAGGTCTTCCTCTACCCACCACACCTTCCTTTCTTTCCTTCCTCGGAAAGGTTGTGTGTGGATTGAATTCCCAGTTCGTGGTTAGGTCTAAAATCCTTATAGATGGGTTATCTTCCCCATCCCCAAATTAACTCTTGAGGAGTTCTTCCCACCTACTAACCTGACTGTAATTCATTTATGGGTCAGAGGACTATTCTGGTCCTGTGAAATTAAATCCATTAAGTTATTGGTTTGTTGAAGGTTAACACAACCATTCATGGTCCCCTTCACCATATCTTTCATAGAATTCATGGTCTCTCTTAACACACCCCCTTTCCAACAATCATGCAACACTTATCCATTTTCTAGTAAATAATAGAATTTACATTCCTTGACCTTTTATACAAAGGTCCATCAAATCAAACATTCACACATATTGAGTTTTCCATAGTCTCTTGGCCCATAAAATTATATTTACAAATAGGGGGAAACATGGGTGTTACAATTCCCTCCCCATTAAAGGAGCATGATCCTCGATGTTCTATCTGTTATTGTTCTTTGTATATACAAAAGTAAATAAAAATGGATATACATGTCTCATGGCATCCTCCATTTCCCATGTAGCCTCATCTGGGACAAAATGTTTACACTACACCTTGACCTGTGCAATGGTTTGGTTCCTTAGTGGGGTTTCCTTCTTGTCTAGTATGCACTGACGTTCTCGTAGGCATTCTCCCTCTAGTTCCACCTGGATCACAGACCAGTCAATTATATGATTATAATCATGTACATATTTCTTCAATAATGAAACATGGAAAATATCATGTGCCTTTACTGTAGGAGTGAGTGCTAGACTATAGGCTATAGGTCCCACTCTATCTAAGACTTCAAAGGTTCCACAATAATGAGGTGATAGCTTGGCACATGCTCCCATTCTTAAGGAACTCTTCCTAGGCCTAACTCTGAGATAGACATGGTATCCTGTCTTGAATTCTCTGGGAGTTATATTTTGGTCATCTTAACTATTCTGTCTATCCTGAGCAACCTTAAGATTTTTCTTTATCTGAATCACTTGTTGTTCCATTTCTTTCAGCATGTTGAGTTCGATTATAAATCTATCCATTGGATTACTCTAGTTGATTGGAATCTTGCACTATCTATCATAGAGGTCTTTAAAAGGGATCATATTCTATAATTCTACCAATGGAAGGTAGTCTTCCCACTTCTTAAGTTGATGCATTACATGCATTCTTAACATGTCTTCTAATATTTGGTTTACTCTTTTTCTCTTCCCATCAGTTTGAGGGTGATCGGATATGCTAAACAACAATTTAGTCTCAAAACCAGCCATCAAGGATTCCCAAAAGCTTGAAGTGAATTTTGTGTCTCTGTTAGATACAATATCCCTAAGCATGCCATGTAGTCTCAATATCTCCTTCATGAAGATGTTCAAAATATCTATTGCCTTGCAATTTGATTTGATAGGAACGAAGTGAGAAGAATTTCTCAAAATTTCCACCACTACCATGATGGCATCATTTTTCTTGGCCTATTTTGGTAATCCGGTGATGAAATCCATGGAGATGGTTTCCCATTTCCATTCTAGAATTGGTAGAGGTTGTAAAAACCCTGCTGGGTTCCAGTGTTCTACCTTAACTAGTTGGCATTCTAGAAAATTATATATATTGTTAGCTATGTCCTTTTTCAATCCAGACTAATAGAATTGTTTCCTAGTGGTCATGGTAATTTTATGATATCCTCGGTGCCAAGTATGTGGTCTCTTGTGCAGTTTTTACATTATGAATCTCTTCAAGTCATCACAACTTGGAATATAAAATCTTTTTTCTATAAGTTAGCATGCCTTCATTGAGCATCTGATAGCCTTCATACTTTATCCCTATAGGCTGTTGCCTTAGGTATGAGGTCACGGTATTGAAGAATGCATTTGTTTCTTGTGCATTCCTGACTCTTTCCCTGACATCTATTTCACAGGTGCTCACCACTGCCAGGTGAATCATTTTCACACTCATGATAAGGGCATCAACCACCCTATTTTCCTTTCCTTTGATGTGTTTTATTTTGAAATCAAACTCACTAAGGAGATTCATCCACCTATCGTGTTTAGCATTGAGTTTTTGTTGATCAAACAGGTGCCTCAACCCACAGTGGTCTGTCATAAGTAAAAATATCCTACCGAGAAGGTAATGCCTTCACATTTTAAATCAAGCACTATGGAAACCAACTCTAGATCATGGGTCACATAATTGATTTCATGCTCATTCAATTTTCTAGATTTGTAGAAAATTACACATCCTTCTTGCATAAGGACTCCTTCGAGTCCTTCCTTGTAGGAATCTGTAAACACAGAGAAGTCATTAACAAGTTCTGCAATATTCAACATGGGTGTGTGGGTCATAAGGTATTTTAGTGCCTGAAATCTTTCTTAACATTCTGGTGTCCAAATGAATTTAACCCCCTTTTTCTGAAGGGTGGTGATTGGACAAGAAATCTTGGAAAATCCTTTTATGAACCTTCTATAGTATCCTGCTAAGCCCATAAAGGATCCGATATCATATACATCCTTTGGGGTAGGCCATTCCATAATAAATCTAATATTCTCATGGTATACTGCCACTCCTTCTTTAGAAATAACATGGCCTAAGTAATGGGCTTGCTTCTGGAAAAAGTCACACTTGCTAAACTTAGTGTAGAGTTTATGCTCTCTTAGTACTCGAAGTACAAGTCCAAGATGTTCTTCATGATCCTCAATGTTCTTGGATTATATTAGAATATATTCCATGAAAACCAATACAAATATGCCTAGGAATTTGCTGAGTACATTATTCATCAAAAGCATAAAAGTGGTAGGGGCATTGGTTAGCCTGAATGGAACCACCACAAATTGATAGTGACCATATTTGGTCTTGAAGGTTTTTTTTTGGATATCTTCATCCTTTATTCGGAATTGATGGTATCCAGAACTTAAGTCAATCTTTGAGAAAATGGAAGCACCCCCTAATTGGTCGGAAAATTTATCGATTCTTTGTAAGGGGTACTTGTTCTTTATGGTTGTTTTATTGAGTTGTCTATAATATATGCATAGTCAGAGTGTTCTGTCTTTCTTCTTCACAAACAATATTGGTGCTCCCCATGGAGACACACTTGGATGGATGTAGAATTTTTCCATCATTTAATTTATCTTTAATTTGAGCTCAACTATTTGGGGTGTATTCATCCTATAGGGTGTCCTAGACACTAGCACTGCTCCTAGTCAAAGTTCTATGGAGAAATCAATGTCTCTTCTTAGGGGTAGACCCGATACCTCTTCTGGAAAAACATCTCCATACTCTCTTAATATGGGGTGGTCCTCTAGGTTTGATTTTTTCATCCTCAATAGATTTCACCACCTGTATTGCATATAGAGGGCATCCCTTTCTGCAATACTTTTTTATTTGAAGGTTTGATATTCATCTCACCGAGACAGGCTTATGAATCCCTTGAAGGGTTACCTTTCTCCCTTCTTCATTTACACATTCTAAGGTTTTATGGTAACAATTCAACTTAGTTTTATAATAATCTATCCAATGCATACCAATCAATAGGTCAGAAGATCCTAGGGGAAGTATGTTAAGGGTAGCTTGGGTGGGAAATCCATTCGTAATGAATTTGCAAGATGGAATGACCTTTTCTACTTTTATTTTGGTGCCAATGGATAGTTGTAGTAACCATGGATTAACATGTCTAACTCGATGTACTTTACACTGATCAATATTATGAGGGGCCACATAACTCAAATTAGAACCAGGGTCAATTAAAATATAAACTAGACAGTTTTCAATCATACCTTCCATCTCCACGACTAAATCTTAGTGGTTGGCTTGTTTATTATCCACGAACGAATCTTAGTGGTTGGCTTGTTTATTATCCATGACTATATAAATCTGTGGCATGCTCCTAGCCACATAAATTGAATGTGGTAGTTTCTTGGATGTTGTAGACTCTCCTATTATTATGTTATCTTTGTGGACAATCCCTTAGTATATGTTATTATCCACAACCCCAACATTTCAAGGGTTCCTTCTTTGGGTTATCAGTCTTTCCTAGGGTTGATCCAAAAGGTTTATTTCCACTTTGGGAGGGGAAATTTTTCTGATATACACTTCTAGTATGAATTCTTATCCTATATTCCTTCCTATAATTCTTAAATATTGAGGATTTGAACCCCTTCTTGTTGAATCCTGAACTTCTCTTCTTCTTCTAGTCCTCGCAAGGTTTTGTCTGACTCCCAATCTGTTCATAAAAATATCTTTCCTTCCTGATAATGTCTTCTAATGTCTTTGGCTCATCAAACTCAATCCAGTTCTGGTAGGTCTATGGTAACCCACTAATAAATTGTTTCACTTTTACCTTTCCATCCTTTATATAGGGTACATACCTAAACAACTCAAGGAATTTATTGACATATTCCTCTATGATGAGTTGTCCTAGCTCGAGTTCATATAAATCCTTAGTATTCCCATCAAAGTATTTCTTTGAAAAATACTTATTCTTGAAGTTTTTTTCAAACGTTTTCCATGATAAGTCCTCTTCATGGATTCATTTCACATTCTTAAGGTCTTCCCACCAAATGGAATCTTTTCCATTCAGGTTGAAGATGGCTATTTGATCCTTCATGTTTTTAGAGTAGTCATGGAATCTGAAACACTTCTTTATACCAATAAGCCAAGCTTATGCCTCTTCCCCTTTCTCAATATCTCCATTGAAAGAGGGTGGTTTTTATTTCCTAAACTCTTCAATGTCACGAATTTTGGAATGATTTCACTTCGTCCCTTTCCTTTGGGAATGCGAGCTAGTTTTTCTACTAGAATATCCCTCAGAGTTGTCAGTTTCCTTTCTAGAGGACTCTCATGATGAGTGTTCCCTGTCTCTAGGTTGGACCTTCCTCAAGGTAATTTTCCTACTGTGGCCACTTATGGGACCACATCTTCGTATATCAGGTGGAATTCGACTTCTCTTTGTATGTCGTTAGTCCACATGACTGGTTGTAGCTCCATGTTGCAACTACCTCTGTATATCAGATAATCTCTACAACAAGACTGCATTAATTTTTATTTGTTTTTTATTTCTCTTTTATCAATCTCTCATTGTCAGCCTTTCAACTCTGTAATTCATCCATGAGGCTCCTTACAATTTTATCCAGATCTAGAGGGTAATCCACCGCCCTCCTCTCGTTAGATTCTTCATCTCCATTGTGGGAGCCATCCCCCACTTCATGGCATGTCACCATCCTTTATTCTTGTAGTTTCCCGCAATTCACTGACTGCTTGAGTGCCTTAAAGTTATTTAAATATTATTTTTACGCAACTCATCCATGAGCCCAAGCAATCCAAGTGTTGTGACCATTATCTGATACCAATTTGTAACAAACCCAACCCCTGAGTGGAATTCCTAGGGATGGGGCCTCAAAATTTCATTCTCCTTAAGTGATCAAATCCCTCATTCAAGATATCTACCACATTATGCTCATCCATAGTTTCCAACCCCGGTCTCCATGCTCAAAACCAAGCCCAGAACTGACGGATATATCTCTCCAAAGTTATTTGGATGTTTATTGGTTGAGGGTCACGTGGCACCCACATGGATCCAACTCACATGTGATATTTCCAAGTTCCTACCTCCACAGTGGGAGACCATCCACCGTCTTGTCCCATGGATGGACTTAATCTATTTCTCCAATATCAGTTGTGGAGGAATTCAATGCTTGGGCACTCTGACACTTCACGCCTCTTTACTATCTACGCACAAGACCACCCAGAGTTTCGAACTTCTGAAGTCCCGTAAGATCACCACGTGGATCCCGCCTTTGGTTCATTCAATCTCTCTACCATACTACATCCAAGATCCTCTGGATTCCCAATGTCCTGGACTCCCGGAGTCTCGATCACTTCACCAACCAAGTTGGCTAGGAGGACATGTATCGTGATCTAACACATAGGAAGGGTCAGGGTGACACGTGTTACGTTCCAATGGACCTATAGGGTACATGATACACATGAATCCAGGTGACTCGTGGTATGTCAATATGGCATCACGTCACCCTGAATGATGTCATTGTATCACGTCAGCCCGACTAAAAGACTTCTACGAGTCCTCAGATCTCATGGTCGAGATCCGACCATGTAGGTTTATAGATCTACGACTCTTTCTACCTAGGGGATTTCGCGTTTGGGAATGTTACAATGTAAACTCCTCTCATCTTCTGAAGTGCCCAATATCTAAATTAAAGGGGATATAATCATGTAAACCTGGTATATCAATGGCTAGGGAAGGACCTAAAGGATCCCTCTATCTACGATTCTGGGTCCTTCAGAACACTGACCTTCGAGGTTTCAGATTTTTAGTTTAGTTGGTAATATAGGTACACCTAGCTACCTAGGGAGCCGCCTAATGTCGGTCAACCTTACAGGAGAAACATTCTCCTGGTTACCTTCATTGAATATAAGGCTTGAAAGGTCGGTCATACTCCGAAGTCTCAGACTTCTAGAGATTTGAAACCAGTAGGAAATATATTTCTTATGATTAGCCTAAGGTTCCTAGGTATTGATCATATGGGTCCTATCAGATGGATCTCATCCACTCGTCTTCCAAACCGAGAGATATCCCCTTTCAAGGCTTCAAATTCGCTATCCTTCCTGATCTTTAACATGAAATGGTTAAGGACTTGGGTCTAGAATCCCAATCACATGGTAAGGAGTCTGAATGAGCTATCCTATTCAGATGGAAATGTTCATATTCACACAATATCTCCTATCTCGACTGTCTTACAAGATTATGTCCCAAGAAGACTCAACATCTAAGCTAGGGCATACAGACTATCAGTCTGAAGAATAATTTCACAAGGAGATGAATACATACACACATAATGACCATTCCACACAGAAACCATTTACAAATAGACATACATTCATAAACCCATGCATTCATCCATTATTCCAGTTAAATACATAAACTAGGAAAAATACTTATCAGAACCCGAAGGTGTGATGCGACTGCGGAAAGGGGTGTCTGTTTACACCCAACCAGAGGCTCAGTTACTCCTAATAGATTCACCACTAGCCACCCCCGAGATAGACCACGATGCTCTGACATGTAATCGTTTCTTTCAGCCCAACAACGATAGGGATGGAGGTTTACTACCATTTATATATCCTTGACTACCATCCATATAAACTTACATATCATTGTATTTCATGTTATAATATGAAATCTAATTCACAAGGTTAACTACCATTTACTAAACAAGTTTGATAGGAATTTTTTCTTGTTATCTAGAATAGATATTGTTATTTTACCCACTACTTAACATTCAAATCAATTTCAAAACCCAAAAAAATACTTATTTATAAAAAAAAACATTGCAATAACTTGATGATGCCCCATCTTTCCCTTTAGAATTCAAGTGTAACTTTAGGGACTAACATATTTTGGCACCATTTTCAGGGACAAAGGAAGAAAACCATTTTCCCTGGGAGAACGATAATGTCTAGATCTTGTTCTTAATGGTGAACGGTAAGTGGACATCAATTGGATTGAAGATTAGTCACCTGGGGACTCGATGAAGGAAGAATCCATAGGAGACTCCATTGATCCATAACTTCAGAAGAAATGGAAGCCTTTTTTTCACAACGATATACATTTTTTTTATTTTCCAAAGTAACTGGGTTTCCCAATCCTATGCCTTTTAGAGAACAATGGGAATGTTGTTTTTCAAGATTTAAGGGATAATATTGGGACACTCTTACTGAGCATTTGTTGTAGTTTCATGAAGTTATGCATCAAATAAAAATTGTTCATGAGGATGCCTTGATAAATTTTTTCATGTATTCTCTGGAAGGGAAGCCTCGAGAATAGTGTAGATCCTTCCCTATCTCCAATATTTCTTCCCAAAAAAAGTTTCATGTTGCATTTCATTCTCATTGCAAAGAACATTTTCCTACTAAGTCTCTATTTGAAAATTGTTGCGAGGAATTTGATTCATATATTCAAAATTCTGTAGATGATGAGATGGAATTAAATGTTAATGAAGTACAAAAAGACTAATTATTTGATGGATCCTTATGTAGTTTTAATTTTGAGCAAAACAATTTTCAACATTATGCTCACAATGAGGATAATAGTAGTCGAGTTATAGATACCTTTGACATTATATAATAAGTTCCCAATAGTCATAGATATGATGAATTTGTTGATCAAAGATTTTATGAAGACATTCTCCTTTTAC
>JZKD02S1679866.1:251279-263706 GCA_000966675.3 Picea glauca | reverse complement strand
GAGGATAGTGGTCATATTATAAAAAAAATTGTTTCTCATTGTAAAGTTGAAACTTATTTCATTTTTCAATAAATGGAAAAGGATATCTCATGGTTAGACTTCTCTTCTTCTCTCTTGTTATTTATTTTCTTACATGAATTCATATTTATGCTTTGTGAATCATTTGATATATCTTGTTTAGGATTTAAGCCGGTGAACATTTTGTTGATTCCTTGTTCATAACATGATTTGTGTTTAAGTACGCGTTTCTTGTTCTTGAATGATATTTAGTATCAAGGATTTCCTATGTGCAGGAAAATATTGGAAACTTACATATCTCTACCTTTCATATTATAATATTCTATCTAATTCATCAAGTTGACTACCTTTTACTAAGCAAGTGTGAGAGTATTTTTTTCTTGTTTTCTGAGATATATATTATTATTTTATCCACTGCTTAACCTTATAATCAATTTCAAAATGAAAAAAAAATCTTAATTTCTAAAAAACCATTGAAATAACTTGATGATGCCCTAGATTTCCCTTTAACAGTCAAGTGCAACTTTAGGGACTAAAAGAAAGAACGAAATGCAATGAAGGGGATACCTCAAGTGTAAAATGTGTTGTTGTAAAAATAGAGTACACTGCAGATATGGAATTAGAAAAAAATGTGATGGATTTTGGTCCAAGCCCTGAACATGTCTCTAATGACATAAATCTAGATCCAGAGATTTCCCCTAATGAGGTTCCCCACGGTGTCAAAATTTAAATCAAAGGAAACATGTTTATGATGCAAGAACCTGTGAGAGAGACTATTGATAAAAAACCTGAAAAAGAACACAGATATGAAATGAGGCCAAGGAAATCCAAGCATTCTATTGACCTCAATAAACCTATTGCAGAGGGAGAGTAGGGGCTCAAGAATGGAATCAAACTAAATAAATTAATCAAGACAAAATTTGAAGTTGAGAGGGACATGGATGAAAGCCAGTAGGTGTAATCTCTTAAGAAACAAAATGATAACATGAGGCAACAAATTTAGAGTCTACAACAAAAAAAACAAGATCTTGAGCTACAACAAAATAAGCTATAGAAAAGGTATTATAAGATGCAAAAGAAGCATATGAAAACATGCATGTTCTTGAAGGAAATAATCTAAGTGTCTACTATTGTCAAAGGATAAAGAAATTTGAGACTTGTGCTACCTTGACCCATCTATTTTTGAGGTTGGTCTCCATTTTTTGGTCTATGTGGACATCCATGCAAAGTCAACTGCCAACAACAACTTATGAATATATTTTCTATGCATCTTGTTTACTTTAGTTATCAACAATAAGTTCCAGTTACACTAATTGAATTTTGTTTTGGTTTAGTTAGAGGCACTCCTGCTACTTGTAATAATTTGCTATTTTTTTATATAAGAACAATTTTTTTGAGGTCAAATTCATGGGGAGTTATGAACTGACATTTATCTCAAATCCACTCAGTTTAAACAAATTTTTACAGATTGTAACTAGGAAGTAACAATGAAGTTGAATCTACATGATGTGATTGTGATGTAAAGTATAACTTTAGAGTTTACATTCTAGATATGTAATCAAACCCTCTCTAGATAGAGATAAATAGATGGATATTTGAATGTAAAAGGGTTCATTTTTTGGAGGGATTAAGCATCAATATTTTGGTTGGGCCTTGAAGCATAAAATTTTTAAGTTTCCCACCTGATGAATATAATTTTTGGTGACAAACTGTGTTTTCTCAAATATTTTGTATATTCTTATCTTATCTAGATGAAAATTGAAATGAATGTAAAGTGTTGTTTCTTTTCCTTTCATCTATTGTCTCAAGGATTTGTTTATTGTCATGCAACCTAATCTCAGTTATTGTTTCATTGAATAGTTTATTGTAATACAACTTGTTTGGATGATTTGTGTCTAGGTACATGTTTTGGATTTAAAATTAATATTTCAAGTCTGAAATTTCATACAATAAGTGACAAATTGTATTCTTGTTTGTAATTCCTTTGTTTTATTGTTCATATATTTATCTCCTTTCCAAAATGCATGCCACTAGCTAAGGGAAACCTTATAGTGATATTTTTGAACAATACAAATATATCCCTATCCTTGGAAACCCATTTATCAACTAACTAAAAAAAAAGTTAAACCTATAAAAAACTTATCCTTTCAACAACTAAGGTGGCCTAACTCTTCCCTGTAGGAGACAGGTGCATACCTTAGGACCAACATCTTCTAGCATCATTGTTAGGGAATTGAGTAAGGAAGTGTCTTTCACTAGGAGAAAGACAATGATCAGATACCATCTTTGATGGTGAAAAAATATCAGGCGCTAATCTGACTGCCATCTTTCACCTAGAGACTCCAATGAATAAAAATATATTAAGGAATTATGGCTCCCAAGACAGGATTCAATAAATCAAATATTGGGCATACTAAAGCATCAAAAGTCAACCTTTACCTCAATGGTGACACACCAACTTCTAATCCAAATAGGAAACTAATAAAGTCCACACTTGCTCAGAGACATCCCTTGTCATCCAAAGGCAGGCCTGCATATGAAAAGGTTGCCCCTGTCCTCAACAAAAAATATTCCTGACATTGTTATCTTTGAAAAAACTCTTGTAATTATCCCTTAGACATCTCATGTCTCAACCTCTGCCTCATCATCTTCTCAATAAAGAACACCCACATCTATGCCTCAGCCTCCAAGCCCAGTTGTCCCAAATATGGCTGTCAACAGGATGGAAGCCATCATTACAACCATGTATGCACCATTGTTGTTTCCTCAAAATTTAAATTCATTTACAACTGGTGACTACATGAAATATCTTCCTAGATATAATGGTGAGCGAGATGTGAAGGTTGAACAATATAGGGTAGAATTTTACAACTTTGTAGACAATTTTAACTTTGAACATGTAGATGTATGGTTGAGGTTGTTTATGCAGATCCTGGATGGAGAGGTAAGGAAGTGGTTTCGTTTTCTAAATCCAACTTCTATCATAGGTATTGAGGCATTGGATGAGACATTTCTATAACAATGGGGAGATAGAAGAGATTACATGTACTACATAACTGAGTTTGTGGATTTAAGAAGGAATAATTGTGATTTTGTATCAGACTTCACTAAGAGGTTCAATAAGATGTATAAAAAGATCACTGATGAGATTAAGCCAACTAAATCCTCAACCAAGATCACTTTTGAAAATGCATTTGATGTTGAATTTTATCTTCTATTGAGGGAGAGGAGGTCCACTACTTTGTTGTCTATGCAATATGAATACATTGAGATTGAGTCTAACATCCTAGCATTAGAAAAATTGAAGAACAAATAAGATAGGGAAAAAAGGAAGCAGAGGGAAGATATTCCTTCTTCTTCCAACCCAACATAATCTTAACCAAAGCTAGATAAGGTGACTCAAAACTTGAAATACCTAACTTCATAAATAGCTAAAATGAAATAAGAATCCAAGAATCCAAACATACCATATCAGGATGCTGCAAACATAAACACCAATCATTTTATAATTCATAACAATGTCCCTCAAGTCATTCATAGGAAAATGATAAATGTTGAATATCATATATTTGTTCCCCCTTTCCAGAGGAACTAAGTTGAGGATATGGATGAGGGTAATAATGTTGGAGATGATTGTGTTGTACTGTTTAATGAAAATGAACTCTATCCTAGTCATCTAACGCAACTGTATTATGAAATATCCCAACTGTTAAACCAATTTGATGATGATGGGAAGGAAGAAGAGATTTTTCAAAGACAACCCAAAAAGAAGTATTATTTAAGGCCTAGGTCAAGGGGTTAGAAAAAAAATGTACCTATTCAGAAAAAAAATAATATCCTCCTCCCAAGAAAAGTCCAAAAAAAGAAAAACTAAACAATGATGATCAACCACAACCATCTAAACTTGTTTTTCCAGATGTATGAAAAGAAGACAGACAAAAAACTTATTTCAAAATAGAGCATGAGATAAGAAAAATCAATATCCATGTACCTTTGACATAATTACTGAAAATGGAGCCTTTAAATAAGTCTATCATGAAGTTTTTGAATCCAACTGCTCATGTTATCTCTTCTGTTGTGATAATCCTGCAAGATGAAAAACCTACCATCATTGTTGGCCCACACATTGAATATGGGTCTGATGCTTCCCCACCGTTTTACATATCCTTGAATGTCCATGAAAAAATTCTGCATAATTTCCTAATGGAATTAGGGGCCTCTCATAATTTCATGCCTAAGGTTTTAATGGAAGAGCTAGGGATAGAAATTACCAAGCCATATCAGAACCTTTACTCTTTTGATTTCAAAAACATTAAATACTTGGGATTAATTAAGGATCTGGTTGTTTCACTATCTCAGTTTCCCATGAAAAGTGTGGTTATGGATATTTTTGTAGTTGATAAACCCCCCAAGTTTGGCATGTTATTATCCAGTTCCTAGGCCAAGAAAGTAGGAGGATCCCTGGAAATGGATCTTACATATGCGACCATCCTTGTTTTCTGAGGAGATAATAGAATATTGTACAGAGAATTCAGGTTGGCATACATTGAGTGACCATCAGAATCAAAGTAAGAATCCAATTTGTGTTGTTGATGATGAAATTAGGTCATCTATTTTTCATATTAATGATAATTTTCCAGAAATATGAGTGAGAAAATGGAGGAATCACCCATTGGTAGACCAAGGAAATGAAGTATGGAAAATGTATTTTGATGGATCATATTCAAAGGAGGGTTCTAGTGATGACATCGTCCTCATTTCCCCTTAAAAGGAGGTGGTGTCAATACAATACAAATTAGAATTTGAAACAACCAAAAACATAACATAGTATGAGGCCTTGGTGTTGGGGTTGAGAGCTTCTAAAGACATGGCCATTGAAAAATTGTCAATCTTCGATGATTCTGAACTGGTTTTTAATCAGGTGAAGAACATTTACCAAGAAAAATAGTTAAGGTTGAAACGATACAGAAATGAGGTATGGGGCATAGTTGACAATTTATTTATGGCATTCAATATTTCCTTTGTACCCAAATATGCCAATCAGAGGGAGGACTCTTTATCTCTAAATGATAGAACCTTCATGCCTCTCATTGGTCCAAATGTCAAATATGAGGTGGAGGTTAGGCACAAAACAACTATACCATACAATGTTAATAACTGGCAGGTTTTTAGTTATGATCCGGAGATCAAGATTTTTCTACAAACCATTGAGGAATTCTGAAATATCTCTATTGACCAAGAGAATGAGGAAGCTGAAATAGAAAATTAGTAGGCACCTCCTTTTATGATTAAGGTGGTTGGTCACAACATTGTAGATATCAAAACAAATCATATCCCAAGGGGCTTAGTACCACTAGAGTATTTTTTATAGCAATGATGTCTCAAGGAAAGATGTCATTAAAATTCAAGAACAAGAGGTTGTAGACTGCAATATTGAGAGAGTTGCAAACCCAAAAATTGTCAAGATATCAAAATCACTTCTAGATGAGTAGAGAAACAAGTATTTCAACCTTATGAAAATTTTGCTGGTATTTTTTCATTGTCTTATGAGGACTTGAGGACCTTTGATATTGACATCATTCAACACAAGATTCTTTTGAAGGTGGGATCAAAGCTATTTAGGAAACAAATTAGATAATGTAAACCTCTACTAATGTTTATTATTGAAAAAAAATTGAAAATTATGTTTGATGCCAAAATCATTGTTCCCTTTAGATATTCAGATCAGGTGGCAAACTTGGTTCCTGTCAAGAAAAAGAGTGATGAAATATTCTTTTTCATCGACTTCAAAAACCTAAACAAGTGTTTTTTGAAAGAAAACTATCAATTTCCCAAGATCGACCATATTTTTCAAAAGGTAGTAGTTTCCCACAGAATTTCCATGATGGATGCTTATTCTGTATACAACTAAATAGCATTGCTTGAAAAGGATAAGGAGAAAACAACCGTCACTATTGCATGGGGCACATTCATGTATGATAAAATGCCCTTTTTCCGAATGAATGAAGGGTCCACCTTTCAAAGGGCCATGGATATTTCATTTGATGTTGAGAAGGACAAGATCATGGTTATATATATTGATGACATCACCATATTTTCAATATATGATGATAAACATTTGCAACACCTCAAACAAATCTTTCAAAAATGCAGAAGATATGGAATCTCTTTGAATCCCAAAAAATCCCATATTCCTATGTTAGAAGGAAAGCTCCTAGGCCACATTATATATGTAGGAGGGATAAATATAGACCTAGAAAGGGTATATGCCATCCATAAATTGACATCCTTAGAAACAAGAAGGCCATCCAGTCTTTCATAGGAAAAATGAATTTCTTAAGGTGTTGTGTACCAAATTTTGCCGAGATCATCAGGCCTATTAATAACATGTTGAAAAAATGATGACATCAAATGGACATAGGAAGACATATCATTCTTCCAAAGGATTAAGGAGATGTCGATTGAATCCATTGTTTTGGTTAGTCCAGACTATTCCAAATAAGTCTTTATTTTTTCGTTTTCCTCTGAGGAGATTATTGTTGTTGTATTGATGCAAAAGAATGACGGGCATTAACAAACCATTTCCTTATTCATAAAATCACTCAAGGATGTTGAACTGAAATATGACATATTGGAGAACCAAACCTATGCATTATTAAATGCCTTGAAGTCCTTCAAGGTTTATGTTCTACAATCGATCATAACAACTTATGTTCCTAGCAGGACTGTGAAGTAAATCCTTTTCCATCCAGACAATGAGGGGAAGAGGGGAAAGTGGATAGTAAAAATTTTAGAATATGAAATGAACATAAATCCTACTAAGTTGATCAAGGGATAAGGCCTTGCAAAAATGTTATTTGATTCAAACTACAAAACATTGGAATTGCACCATACCTTTAATCAATCATATACTCCACTTATGCAAGTTGAGAAGAACACCATGCATGTACTTGATCAATATTCTCGTTCACCTTGGTATAGAGATATTGTCTATTTTTTACAGCACCAAGAATTCCCACCAGAGTTGGAAAATAAAAAAACTAGGTTTCTTAAATTGAAGGATGTAAAACACTGCATTTTAAACCAAAATTTATATTAGAAAGAACCTGCTAGTAATTTGCTGAAATGTCTGGATGAAGATGAGCCAAAATAGGTCATAACATATATGCATCTAAAATTTTATGGAGGGCACCAACATTGGAAAGATACAACCCTCAAATTTATAAGGGTCGGATACTATTGGTTAAAGCTTATGAAGAATGTCAAAAAATTGTTGGAAAACATAAATTTCTCTCACTTCCCCTGAAACCTATTATTTCTAGTGGTCCATTTCAACATTGGGGCCTAGATTGCATCAGTGAGATAAAACCACCATCCAATGGAAAACATAGGTGGATTCTTACTACCACTGACCACTTACCAAAGTGGATTGAAGTTTTTCCTACCAAGAATTCTAATCAGAAGGTGATCATGAAATTTTTGGAGGCATACATCTTTTCTAGATTTCGATGCCCCGGGAAACTAGTAACATACAACGCTCAATCATTCAAATCTAAGGTCATGATTGATTTCTGTGGGAATTACAAAATTATATTGACACACTCTACACCATATTTCCCATGGGGGAATGGGTTGGCAGAGTCATAAAATAAAAACCTCATCGAGATCAACGAGAAACTGTTGGATGAAAATAAAAAATCACGGTATTC
Source organism: Picea glauca (assembly GCA_000966675.3). Lineage (NCBI taxonomy): Eukaryota > Viridiplantae > Streptophyta > Pinopsida > Pinales > Pinaceae > Picea > Picea glauca. The sequence goes on along the minus strand of JZKD02S1679866.1, from coordinate 255,979 downwards.
CAAAATAAAGTATGCCTTGTGGGCTGATAGGATCAACACCAGTAAGTCACTGGGAACCTCTCCATTTCATCTAGTCTATGGGTTAGATATCGTTTTTCCAACCTAGCTTGGTATACTAGTATTGAAATTTTTGAAGGAGGAAGTGGAGGAGCATAATGACATCCATAGGAGAATTTTTTCAGATTATTGAATTTCAACAAAGGAGAGAAGCATTAAGTGAGAATACTGAGGCATGACATAACAAGGTCAAGGTATCCTTTGGCAGGAAAATAAAAAAATACACTATTCAAGTAGGTGACCTAGCTCTGAGGTGGGATGCCAGGAGAGAGGAAAAACCCAAGCATGGTAATTTCGATAAACTTTGGTTTGGTCCCTTCAAAGTGGTCAAAGTTATAGATAATAATGCATTTATATTGAAATATCTGGATGATACTGCTATATTTGGAGTCCCAGTCAATGGGAACATCTTGAAGCATTACTTTGGCTAATGAACCAAAGGTGGTTCATTCTATACATAGTTGTTTTGATTTCTAGTTTGATTCAGTAGTTTAGTTTGAATAAAATAATCCATATCCCAATAAAGGCACTAGTGTATAGTTTTAGATCCGGGTTTTAGTTGAAATAAGAAATGTAACATGGTTGTTAAACAAAGTAAAGGTGATTGGTGGCAGGCGACAGAAATAAAGAACTAAGGCACACATTATGTTGTTCTTAGCACCTCAAAGGGAATTGTTATCCCTAGTTGGATTCGATGTTAAATCCTAGGTCTGCAAATCTTCCTTATATTCATCCAATCAACCCACTGATCTGTCAAACTAGTTTTACTTAGTTTTTATTCAATGGTGTGTTGAGTCATTTTATTGGTTTTCATCTGCGTATTTTATTTTCATCATTTCCTTTCTCTTTATAAGGTTAATACAAATAATTATTTGAATTGAATAAGTCACATCACCATGGTTATTTCATTGTTGGGTTGCAAACACGTTAATTTAGGCCTAATGCAAAAATATATTGATTGCAAGAATTCCCTTATTCTTGCAAACAACAGAACATGAACTATATAATGAGTTTTAACATTTGAAAAATATTTTAAATTTTAAATAACGATGTGTTTGCACCTCACATGCATTTTCATCTCTTGTGCACTTGATATAGTGTGTGTTTCCACTAGTTCAACCATCATTACAAACTTTGTGCTAATATCATGCATGTTTGTGCCTCGAGTTATTATTATTATTGTAGGGTTGTGTGTGGTTATTATTATAGGTGGTAAGAAATCTTAAAACAATGCATACATTTGACCACCACTCTGAGCAGGAGTAGCTAGAATACAATGGTGTCACCATTTCCTCCCAAGCCTTGAAATGTTTGAAGTTATTCCATAAATAAGAGATATATTTATTAGAGGATAATGGTTTGACTTTACACGCGCCTTCAATGGGCATGAAATAGGAGTGTCTGTAATCCTCCCATGGAACTTCGATGCATTTCAGACTCCACTCAGGGACACCACCATTCATATTATAGAGGACTTCATCGTTGGGGCATGCACTCTCTGATTAGTGGTGAGAGATGTTTTAAAAATAAAAATATTGTCAGTTGAAATCTGCAACAACTTTTGGATGCCAAAACACCCAAAACCCGATTGGAGAGAGGGCATCTCAATTCTATGGATTAAAGAAGAGTGGTGGGGAATTATCACTGTAGTTCAAAGGTATATCATGGGAGAAGGTAGATTCTCAATCATTCATTGTCATCACATTCAGTTCCTTATGCACTTAAATGATGACATAGAACTAACCATTCCCTTCTATTTTCTTTAGATATTAACTAAAGTGTCTAACATAATCCAGAATTACCTTGAATCTTCTCATAAAATCCTATATCACTAGGGGTTCATTAAAATTTTGGTTCTCCTTGATTTAAACAAAATAGAAATTCTCTAGAAGTATTTTCTGGAGTCTTTAAGGTTACAGGAGGAAGGAAAATAATTTGATCCATGACCAGAAGAACAAAGGGACAAGGTTAACCAAGAAGCCAGGGTTTCTCCTAAACTTGGGTGTTCACCGAAAGCTACCCAAAAATCCAAAAAGAATACCACACCTAAAAAATGAGGAACCCAATTTGAGAAATTAAAATCAATTACTCCACCAAGAGAGGACACCCCTCGAAGATATTTAAGGTTCTCTACAATAAAACAGAGGGAGATGGAAAGTGGTAAAGTATATGTCAATAATTATATCAGAGATGGAGAAGAAAAGGATATCCCAGTAGATCCACTATCACCTGAACATTCTGAGGATAAATGTATTTCCACTACCATGCAACAAGACAAAAATCCCAAATAAAAAACAAGAAGACAGAGGGGGACTATACCAGTTAGTCCAGAAATTGTTGCGATAGAATTTGTGCTAGTAGACACCTTGATTAAGGAATCCCCTGAGGCCAAACAGAGAAAAAAGAGGAAAGGAAACCATTCCCTTGAAATTCCAAGAAAATATAATAGAAAAACTAGGCTCACAAACAAATTAAGTTTAAACTCCAAGGAATGATTTGATCCATCCTTAAAATACCAAAATCCCATAGTAATTGAGGATGAGGATACTGAAGAATACCTCCCTAAATTTTCCAATATGGAGGAGATGGCTATACATACATTCAAAGGTATGATAGGGGATAAGGTAATGCATATATGGAGTGACGGGGAGACCTCATGTGTAAAATATGCTTCTGTAAAAAAAGAGTACTCTACATATCTACAATCAGAATAAAATATGATTGATTTTCATCCAAGCCCTGAAAAGGACTCTTATGACATTACTCTGGATGCAGATCTGTCCCCTGAGTAGCTTCCACATGATGTTAAAACATATATGAAAGGAAAAACATTTATGATGCAAGAACCTGTGAGAGATACCATTGATAAAAAAACATGAGAAAACACCCAGATATTAAATGAGGCCAATGAAATCCAAGATTTCTATTGACTTCAATAAACTTGTTGTAGAGGAAGAGTAGGGGCTCAAGAATGGAAGTAAAGTAAATACATTAATCAAGCCAAAAGTTGAAGCTGACAAGGACATTGATGACAACCACCAAGTGCAATATCTCAAGCAACGAAATGATGACATGAGGTAGAAAATTCAAAGTCTACAACAACAAAAACTGGATATTGAGATCCAACACAATAATCTACAAAAAAAAGTATCGGAAGATGCAAAAGAATCATAAAAAAACATCCATGTTCTTGAAGGAAATAATATATGTGTCTATTGATGTCAAAGGATAAAGGAATTTGAGACATGTGCCAGGTTGACCCATGTGTTTTTGAGGTTGGTATCTAGTTTTTGGTCTATGTGGAAATCCATGAAAATTCAACTACCAACAAAAACTTATGAATACTTTTGTTATGCATCTTGTTTACTTCAATTATCAACAATAATTTCTAGTTGCAATAATAGAATTTTTTTTTGGTTTAGTTAGATGCACTGTTGCCACTTGTAATAAGTTGATATTTTTTATTATAATAACAATGTTTTTTAGTTCGAATTAATGGGGATTTATGAACTGACACTTCAAATCAATGCCACTCAATGTAAACAAATGTTTACAAATTGTAACCAGGAAGTAACAATGAAGATGAATCTACAATATTTGATTGTGATGTAAAGTTCAACTTTAGATTTTAGATCCTAGATAGGTAATCAAACCCTCTCTAGATCGAGATAAATAGATGGATCTTTTGATGTAAAAGGGTTAAATTTTTGGAGGGATGAAGCATCAAGATTTTGGCTCAGACTTGAAGAATAAAAATGTTAATTTTCCCACCGGGTGAATATAATTTTTGGTGACACATTGTTTTTTCTCAAATATTGTGTGTCTTTTTATCTTATCTAGATGCAAATTGAAATGAACGAAAAGTGTTGTTTCTTTTCCTTTTAGTTATTGTCTCAATGAAATGTTTATTGTCATGCAACCCAATCTCAACTATTGTTTCAGTGAATGGTTTATTGTAGTACAACTTGCTTGGATGATTTGGGTCCATGTACATATTTTGGATCTGAAATATTATTTTAAGTTTGAAATTTCATAGAGCAAATGACAAATTGTATACTTGTTTGTATTTCCTTTGTTTTATTCTTCATATCTTTATCTTCTTACCAAAATGCATGCCACCAACCAAGGGAAACCTTATAGTGATATTGTTGAACACTAAAACTAGATCCCTATCCTTGGAAACCCATCTATCAACTAACCAACAAACAAATTAAACCTATACAAAACCAATCCTTTCAACAACTAAGGCGACCTAGCTTTGCCAAATAATAGTCAGGTGAAAACCTTAGGAACAATAGGTGGAATGGGGATGGAGGTGGGGATAGGGTGAGGGGGTGATTATGAGAATCTCCCAACCTCCTACTACCCACACAATTTTTTTTTTTTTTTTTTAGGTTTTAATATAAATTTGTTTAATTTCATTTAATTTTTTGGTTATGAGTGGGACTAATGGTTAAGAACATTTGTTTCCTTATAAGAGGTCATAGGTTTAAATCCAAAGGGGGGTAGGGTATGTATACCTCTGTAGACTTTACCAGTAAAATCGTTGGGTGGAGGAGGTCTCATACACCAATTTGGTGTCTGGCTTGGCCGTGACCTTAAAAATAGATTATTATTATTATTATTATTTAGTTAGATTCTAA
>JZKD02S1679866.1:219790-248580 GCA_000966675.3 Picea glauca | reverse complement strand
ATGTAAGAGTAGGATTTGTGTTTCGAAATTAACCATAGGTTGCGCATAGTCAAGTATACACCAAATGTGAAAGACCATATAACTAACCATAGATATGACTAAGTCATATTTACCACAGTGAATCAATCAAGTACAACGGTAATTGATCAACAAATAGACTTACAAACTTTAAGATTTAAAAAATATAGATGCCCTTTAGTTGTAATCTCATTTGCAAAAGAAACAAAGAAACCACAAACTATATGATGATTACTCAAGTGATTTTTTTTTTTCTAATTTCATGCTTACAGTCATGAAATTAAACAAAATAAAAGATAGATTAAAAATAAAAAAAACTCTTATACTCAGCTAGGCCAATGAATATCCTCAAAACCAAAAGACAGAAATGTTTATAAGTATAAGGAGGAGGCAACTACAGAAAAAAAAAATTCCCTTGGTGATGACTTTTTATTATGATAAAATTTGACAAAACTATTGGCTACCAACAATGGCGACACATTGGGTGAAGCAGTTATCTCTGTATTACCAAAACTTCATATCAGGGGCACAAATGACTGAACAATAAATGTTAGAGACAGTTAATGACAGATCAAGCATTTCGACAATAAATCAGAAAAAATAACATTGACATGGTATTGGATCCATTTATGTCCAAAATTATAATCTGGTATCTTGTTTAGATCACACGTGTAGTGATTTTTATAGAGATGACTTATATACCATTGATAGGGCCATTGCTTCCAACATGCATCTATAGCCTTGACAGGGATGTCATTTAACCCACTCTAGTACCTCTATCTCGTCCAAGAGTTTTCCAATTGTGACCAAAAGACATCTTGACATCTGATCAATTTCAAAAACATACTTGAGGATATTCAAAACCTAACATTGCTTCACTACCAGCAGGCCTATTCAGTACCCTCACGAAGTTACCTTGGTATAATGCGTGCATTTACCCACTACCAACAAACCTGTTCAATGTCCCGGTGGGTTTACAGAAAATTTCCACACATTATAGTTCTTCCAACTCTCTAAATTTTGTCTATAAATTCCCAGAAACTTCATGATATTGTGAGAGAGGGGTGATACTGAATATATCACAATCAAGTAATGAAAGGGTTGATCATTTAAGAACTATTTTTTTGTTCTAATGACTTCTATCATGATTTGGAAAATTAGATTTTTGTTAATAAATCATCTCTAGGATGGGGAAGCACATTGAGTTGTTCTGATTAAAACAAGAACGACGTTAGAAGTTTTTTAAGGATAATCGCATTTTCCTGTGATTTTAATGAGAAATCAGAAACAATAACCGGACAGAAACTTACTTCTATTGATATGAGTTTAGCACTTACTGTTCAAGTGCTTGAACTATTATCAACTCCTGCTAATGAATACAAATCATGATTCCCTTCAACAAATGAATGTTGATTTAGAAATTTAATCATTTACAAAACAAATCAAAATCAAGAAAAATGAAAAGAACCAACATAAAAACAAATAAGAAAATTAAAAATATTTACAAGAGGGTGGATCTGAAATAATCAAGAAAAATATCTCTTGAGGGCCTATCCATTCACTAGGAAAGTGTCCGACTGTCCCTCCAAGTTATGCAGACGAAAAGAACTAGGACCCAATTTTTCAAAAATTACAAATGGTCCAAGCCACATGTTTTGGAACTTGGTATGTTCTCCCTTACCCTCATGTGATTTGTCCCACTTGAGAACCAAATACCCTACATTAAAATTCCTATCAGAATATGAACTTGTATCAAACAATCTCTTCACAATTTGTTGGTGTTGATCAAGTTTATGTTTTGCTAGTGTTCTTGCCTCTTCTAGTTTTAATAAATCATTTATCCAGTTTTCTAGAGGAGGACATTCCTCTTCTTGAACTCTTTGCGATAATTGCAGAGAAGGAAGAAAGGCATGAGGGAGGAGGATGTATTCTCTTCCATAAACAAGGAAGAAAGGATAATTACCAATGGAGTATTTTGGAGTTACCCTATCATCCCAAAGTGCTTGGTACAATGCATTGTGCCAATTCTTGTGATTTTCTGAAATTGTCATTTTTATAATCTTGATCAGATTATTATTTGTCGACTCGGCTAGACCGTTTCCTTGTGGGTATTAGCTAGCAGAATAATTTAGTTTGATCCCCTTTTTCATAGTGAAAACATTCATATATAGGGAATAATAATAATAATAATCGTTGTTGAAAACTAGGCATTCAAGAATTCTGAATCGAGTGATAATATGGGAGTTTAGAAATGACACTACCTGATTTGTATTGACCACTTTTAATGGTAGATATTCAAACCATTTTGTGAAATAGTTTGTTGCCGTGAGAATGTCCTTGTGTTGTTGTGAGGAAGGGGGATTGATTGGTCTTATAATATCTAGGCCCCATTGCTGAAAAGGTGCATCCACAGTAATAGGTTGAAAAGGAAAAGCTACATTTTTCACTTGTCCTACAGCCTTTTGACAGATTATACACTTGTGGGACAACGTATGGGAATCCTTAAACAAAGTAGGCCAATAGTATCCATCCCTTAGCACTTTGTGGGCAGTGGTATCTCCACCAAAATGACCACTAGAATCACTAGAATGAAGTTCGACCAACACTTTTTCGGACTCCTCTTTTTCTAAACAATGCAGAAAAACACGGTCAAAATTATTTCGAAATAATATATCATTGATTAACTAGAAAGATGAACATTTAAGCCTAAGTGATCTTTTTTTTTGGGATCAATATTTCAAGGAGAAGATCCATGCAGTAAATAAAATATGATATTCTCATACCATGAATTGGGTACAGTTTTCATACTACAGTGGATGTGTTTATTAGACTTTCTGGTATCTCAACTGAATTAGCCACTAATTTAGACAGGCCTTGACCTCTAACAATTTGGGTAGGGGTTATTTCAAGATCATATATCTGAAGTGATGTCATCCAATTTTCCCTTTTCTCACCCAACTCTTTTTGTACTAATAGATTTCTTACAACGGGGTAAGGAACAACAACTTTGGTCCTAGATTTCAATAGGTAAGACCTGAAGTGTTTGACTGCCTTAAAAACATCACATTCCTTCTGATCTACCATGAGGTAATTAAGTTATCCTCATTTAAAAGAATATCTCATGAAGGAAATGGGTATCTCATTTCTTTCAACATTTTTCTATGTAAGCACAACAACATAGGATCTGTCATATGCAAAAGTATATAAAGTGAAATACTGAGAAAAATCATGGCTCATCAGAGAAGGTGCTTCTATTTTTTATTTTCTAGTTGAATCAAAAGATTGAATTTATTGTGGTCCCCATCTGTGTAAAACATCCTTTTTAATTAGATTTTGTAGAGGTCTAACCATTTTAGAAAAACTTGGGACAACTCGTCTCACAAAATTGATTTTACCCAAAAAAGATTGCATGGATATTTTGGAAGAAAGAGGGGGAAGTTTGGCAATGGCTTGGGTTATTTCAAAATCAATTATCATTCCATCTTTAGACACTATAAACCCAATCAATTTCCCTTTTTCTACTACAAAGACTGATTTTTTGGGATTGAGTGATATGTCGAACTTGTGACATCGTTCTAAGACAACCCTAAGGTGCAACACATGATCTTTCTTAATTTTTGAAAAGATAGTGACATCATCAAGATAGACCACAACTGACCGGTTGATGAGGCCACAAAAATCAATGCCCATTTCTCTTTGAAAAGTGGCACCGACATTTATTAGTCCAAAATACATTTTTTTGTAGGAATAAGTGCACCACGGGGTACGAAAGGTGGTCTTAAGCTGGTCTGAAGAAGACATAAGAACTTGGTTATATCCCAAAAAATGATCTAATAAAGATAGTCTTTTGGAACCAGACACTTGTTGTAGGATTTGTTCCATTGGAGGAACAAAGTAGTTTTCTTTATCAGATGCTCGGTTTAAATTTCAAAAATCGACACAAAGTCAAATTTCTCCACTTTTCTTCCTTAGAAGGACTAAGTTAGATACCCATTGAGTCTGCCTAAATGGAAATATTATCTTTCTAGTAAGTAATTTATTCAGTTCCTTTTTCACGGTAGGTTCCAATTTAGGATGCATTTTCATAAAAAAAAATTGGAAAGGCTAAGTCTGAGGTTTCATAGGGATTACACGTTGTATAATGTTTGGGTAGAATGTTTTTAGATCGTCCTACATCCAAACAAATACATATTTAAATTCTTTTAATAATTTTATAAAAGAAAACATTTCTTGTTCATAACACCCCTTTCCTAGATTAATATTTTGAGGATTAAGTCGTGTTCCTAAATTTATAGTTTCATACAAAAAAGAGGAATTGTTTACTTTGCAATTGACTACCCCTCTAAAATTTTCATGTATGTCATAAAATTTCTCTAATATCACAACAAATCTAGGGATAGAGTTTACCAACGCGGACGATGATTCTGAAGATCGAGGATAAGATATTACTGTGAAGTCTCGTAGATATTCGTCATGAGTGTTTTCATCAATAACTACATCCTGGAAGATGTCTTCCATATGAAAAAAATGGATGATCTATTGATCATCATCAAATACTCTCAAGTTTCTGATGTTGTCCAGAATCGATGGCGCAAATAACAATTTGATCGAGAACGCGTTAGGAGAAAGACCTTTAGAGGACAACAATTTAGAAGCAACATTGGCTAGTAAATAAGCTTTTGAATTACTCATCCTAGGGATGGAATTTATATCAAATTCTATAAATTTGTGCATTAAACCCCATACTTCGGTTTGGTAATTCTCCAGGTGCAGTGACAAACAATGTATTTCATTTCTTACATGTTTGACTACTATTTCTGAATCATCAAATACTACCAAATTTTGCACGTTCATGTCCAATGCCTTCCTTAGTCCCTGAAGAAGTGCTTCGTACTCGGTTTTGTTGTTAGTACATTCAAAATCTAATCGACAATAAATAAATGTTTTATTACCTGTAGGATCAATGAGCACACAACCAACACATGTCCCTTCTCGAGATTTGGATCCATCAAAATACAAGGACTATATTTGTCCGTCATTAGCAATATTTGGGGTACTTGGAAAAGTTGGTGCCTGAGTATAGGTTGTTAGTTCAGATTGTTGTTATGGATTAGTGATAGAGGAAATTTCAGTCATGAAATTACCAAAAAAAGGATTCATTCCATGTGTTTCAAATGAATTTGTAGCAGTAATGAAAGGCACATTTGGTTCATTCAGATCTGTCATGGTGTACTTGAGGTAACATTCTCTGTTTATTTTGATCTTGTTGGGCCGTCCATTTTCTAGAAGCCATAAATGAGAGTAGTTTGTAGCAAAATAGCCATGTAACTGTTCTGACCAATCTCTTCTTAAAAACATACCATAAACTTTAGGGATGTCAACAACGATAATATCAATTACTTGATGAACTTTGGGGTTGGATGATAATCTTATTAACACGTTCTTGAGTTCACCAATAACTTTAACATTAGTTCGATCTAATTGGATGATTTTTAAATCAAAAGGTTTTACTTCAGCATTAATTTTCTGGCATATAGATAGAGGCATCACATTTGATGATGAACCAGAGTCCACCATATAATTATGTACATTCCTATTAAAAAGTTAAAAAGTTAATAAAAAGGGAGGCACATTTTTTGTGCAGAAATAACATAATTCTACTGATTTTTTATTGTTGTACTTGAAACAGTTTTATCTAAGTTTCCTACAGTTTTTTCTTATAAGTACCTTTTATCTTAGTTTTCATATGCATTTTTACTTGGAACATTTTTAGCTGTGTTTAAGTCAATTTCTGCTGATTTTTTGCTACTATCATTATTTTTACTATTTTCAACAATTCATTGGAGCATTTTCTGCAAAATAAGTGGAAATTTCAACAATTCAAAAACATAAATATTTTCCCTTAATTTTTTCAGATCTTCAATTAGATCATACTTTAAAACTGCAGTAGCTAGGTTTTTCCTTGTTTCAGTTTTCTTTGGTTGTTTTGAAAACACATTTTTACTTGTTTCAGGTGAGGTCTTGTTTTGTGTTTTACTTCTAGTGTTATAGGGATGGACAGTTTTGAAATTTGCTTGAAAAATGTTGTTTGACAAGTGATTGAAAATGGGAGGGGAGGAATCCTCTTCTTCAGGTGTTTATTCTTCACCTATATCATCATGATCATCAGGCGAAGCATAAACAAAATTGTCATGTGCTTCCAATTGTGTTTGTAAAGCATACCNCCTGATTGGATAATTTATGGAAATATTTCTGCAAACTTTCCAAGTCTAATGTTTCTTGTTGATTTTTATCTTGAGGAGGCCTAGGGAGAATTTCTATTTTCTTCTTAGAAGATGAAGTTGTTTCAACCTCACTAAGATTATCTTTCAATATTAATATGTATTTCTCAATATGGCCTACCTCCTCAAAGGCTTCCAATAACGTGTTATTTTTTGACCTTTTAACCCATATGACTATGTTGTTATCCAGGGCCTTAGTGTAATATGCAACAATGAAGTTTTTTGTTGACATTGAATCTACAGGGATTTTGTTTTTGAGTGTTAGGAATATTTGGTTAAAGTCTTTAATTTTTTCTTTAGGATTCATTTTTAAACTAGAGAGTTCCATTACCAAGATTTCTGGATATTTGTCATCTCCAAATTTCTCTAGAAAACAAGTTTCAAACTTGTCCCAAGAAACATTGGTCTGAGGATGTTGGGAAAAATAACAGGTTGAGGCATTCCCATCAAAAGTGTAAGGGAATCATCTGCAAATGATATCTTCATGTTCGACACTTTGGAGTATAACAACCAACATAAATTTCTTGATGTGATCCTTAGCTAATTTCTTTGAATCTGGATCAAATTTAGGCAACCACTTCTCCAGATGTTTAGGTAATTGATGTTGGGGTTGAGGCACAACCACGACATATTGATTGAGACAAGGTCTTGCATGATTATTTTTTTTTTCCATGGGAGTTGGTGGAGTTGAAGGTTGAGATGGTTGAGATGAAGAACTGCCTTTGTCCGATGATTCACCTCCCAAAGAAGGTGGAGAAGAACCAGGTGGGGATGGTGGGATACCAGACCCTCCAAAACCAAGGATAAGTTCTTAAACAAGATTGGTAATATTATCACCTAAAGTGTTTCTAGGTAGACCAGTGCCTTGAAGTTGTTCTTCAAGATTTATAAAATCAAGGGGTTGATTAAGTTGTCTATCAGGTTGTCTATTATGGGATAAGGCACTTTGATTTCTTATGAGTGACTGGTGGACAATTTCTTGGATATCAATTCCTTCATCAACTGGTGTCATCGATATGTCTAGAATATCAGGGGAAGTGTTTGAGATAGTAGTTGGGTCAAGTGTAGCTTTATTTTCTGAACGACTATGTGTTATGACAAGAGAACAATTGTTTGGAGGGATCTTGTGACCTCCACATGCCATCAATTAATTCCAGACCCTCCTTCTAGCACTATTTGTTGACGGTTGTAAGTGACACACTGTCAACTGGAAAGTTAGATCTGGACTGGGGTTGTCTAATTAACCCAAGTCGTTTGGTATGATCTAACCTAATATGTTTAATGGCTCTGTTAGCCAACTAGGGTCCTAATAACAATAAAAATAAATAAACTAACCTAAATCTCTGATTCTAACAATTGATATACTAATTACAAGTATTTATCTAAAAAATGAATATACAATTGATTATATACAACCTATATACAATTTACAAGGTTTGCTTGAAATCTTGCAAAAATGAATGTTCATAATAATGTTTCTAAATAAGACAAAGTAAGATCATAAATCTTTTTTAATGTTTAAAGATTTTAAACTAATAACTACTAAGCAAATAAAATTGAAACAATGTCGCAAAAAAAGTCAAAGCTATTTAATACAAACATATTTTCATTTGTATATAAACAACACTGAATAAAAGAAAACAATGCATATACTAACCTCTAACTGATCAGTCATAAAAATATGAAGTTCTTCTTCCTGTGTTGTATGAGGTTTGGTTTATCCTGTATGAAGAGGAAACCTATGACATGGACAAATATAAATATTCCTGAATAAATTCAAGGAAGTGTTTGATGCTTGGAATTAAGTTATAACAACAGAATGATAACTGATTAAAAAAAATCATGTGATCTTAAGATAATCAATATTTGAGAACAAAAGAAAATTCAATTCTGAGCATTGATATTATCCATCATTTAACATCAGAAATAAACTCAATAATAATTAAATGATCGATCGATCACATATAAAATGAACCGATAGATTTTGGAAAACATTCAAATAATTATCGATATGAAATACCATGAGAAGATAAGGCTAAATCTAAATCGACAGAATGATCATTCATAACATAGAAATAATAGGAGAATGCAATGAAATAAGAATTGTACAATTCACACAGGTCAAAAGACAACAGTGAATTTCTTTCCCATATCAATTTCCAAAATTACATGTCCATACTGTAGTCCAGAAAAAGTTGTCTTTAACACTAAACAAAAATCACTATTTAAACATGTCTTGGATCAATAACCTCTTATTATACAAGATAGAAGATAATCCCAAAAAATAAGATTTCTTTACAAAAATAGGATAACAAACGAACACTCATGTAGGAGTCCTTTACATCAAAATTAATTACATAAATGACATTGTTTTATCAAAATAAGAAATTACTAAGCATATGGAGCACATTAATCCATAATTTCTTCTCCTTGTGAATAACATCATAACTGTTGCTTTCCTGAAAATGATAAACAAAATTGAATTTTAGACAATAATACAAACTAATATTTACAAATAGACTCACTACAAAGTCGTGAGATTCTGTAGATAGTCTAAAATTAACCACAGATACAAAATAAATCTGTCTATTTGATTTTTCCAATAGAATTAAATCAAAGAGAATCAAAACAATTTTTTATCATTTTAGAGATTAGACAATGAAGCATCTGATAAGTCTGAGTTAATAATAGTGTTGAAATTTATTGCATTCTTTATAATCACATTATGAGCTTGTATGAAACTTTTTCTTTCCCAATTAGTGTTGGATCAAACACATGCCTTTAATTCTTCATTTTTATTTTCAAGCAAGGATTTTAAAGCTACCATATGGATTAACTATGTTTGGAGATAAGGTATATCTCTGTAGTATCGTTCAACTCAGTCAAGACAATTTTCATAGTGTACAGGTGCTATGGGAGGTAGAGGTTAGGTGTGCTTTGTAATGGGTGCTTTGGTCTATTCTATAGCTTGCTTCAAATCGTGGCTTATACCAATGAAGCCATCTTGATTTTTTAGGAACAGAGGTAACTCATAAAAAAAATCATATTGTATAGCTTCAATACCGATTTCATTCTCGAGGCATTGGTTATCTACATATTCTCAAGAAATAAGCTCATTGATCTCATCATTAGACAAGTGATCATCGACCTCGATCACTAGGATTGAGCTCAGATGTTGCTAGCGATTTTTGAGATTTCTGGATATTAACCTGCCTCGTCTCTTGTTTACAAAACTTAAATCTGAATTACCTTGTTCCTTATGTTTTTTATTTTTCTTAAAAATCTATTTCTTAAAGAAACCACGAGTTGGCTCAATAGTAGGAGCACGAGAAACCCTCTCCTTTAACACATCTATAACCTCCTCTAACGATTTTCTGGGTACAAAATCATATCGTGGCTTTTTTCCCAAAGGGTTCTCAATAACAACATAGTTTCATTTTTTGGTCGCATGGTCTTCATGTAGATCAACACCATGTTTTTTGATAGTAGGGTTACAAGGACTAGGGTTTTTATTAAAAAGGAGAGGCGATTCTACTGTGTTCTTGGGTAGGGTGAAGTTGTTTCTACACAGGAAATCTTCTCTAGTATCCCCAATCTTGGCTAGATGCGACAACAACAAAATTTGAACAAGATCATGGTGGAAAAGGCTATACAAAGGGTTTAACCTTTGTCTCTAATAAATCTTAGACATATTATGAAAGATCATAAATAGATAGAAAGGCATATTTAGCTTGAACCCTAGAAAAATCATTAATAGGTGAATGTGATACAAGAAAACTAAGCCATATCTACCCTCACAAGTTATGAAATGCTTAATAATTAGAAGCAGGTCGTGCCATCAAGGTTTTATGAGAGTATTTGATGTAACTTTAGGGCATCATTTCGATTTATTAGATACCATGAGCAGACTCCAAGGAATGCTTTATGATTTGGCATTTTTGAACCATATTTCTCCCTCCTGTGTGAGTCCTATAGCTCATTCTATGGAATCCTTGGTTACTTTGAGTTGCAGATCCCCAATTTTAGCTTTAGATCCATCAAACAAGTGAGTGAAATCCTGTGCAACTTCTAGGTTATAACCCTCAAACTTTCAGATGAAAATGTCACAGACATGTGTTTGTATACCTCTTATGGCATCGTCGTGAACGAGGAGGGCTTGTGAGCCATTGGGTTCAATTCTTACCACAGGAGCCATGGGTTTTATCACACAGAGACAATGAAGTCAACGAGAGGGAGGTTTATCTTTCCAATACACAAACAATAGGAAGAGTTCTATAAAATCGGAAGAGGCCCGATACCTACGGACTTGGAAGGCTATCATACTTGGTAATCTGAGCTTTGGGTGGCTAAGAACTAGAGAATGCATAGGCTTGTAAACCACTCTGCATAATGAACAATAAACCCTAACCATTACCACTAACCTATTCCAAAAATGAATGCAAGTTTGAATTATGCAAGATAATAGGATGATGTGGAATTGTAGGTAAATCAATCATGTACTAGGGTGATAGGATTGTGATACGACTGATAAGAGTAGGATTTATGTTTGGAAATTAACCATAGGTTGCACATAGTCAAGTATACACCAAATGTGAAAACCATATAACTAACCATAGATATGACTACGTCATATTTCCCACAGTGAATCAATCAAGTATAATGATAATGGATCAACAAATAGACTTACAAACTTAAAGGTTTAAAAAATATAGATTCCCTTTAGGTGTAATCTCGTTTGCAATAGAAACAAAGAAACCACAAACTGTATGATCATTACTCAAGCGAAAATTGTGTTCTAATTTCATGCTTAAAGTCATGAAATTAAACAAAACAAACGATAGATTAAAAATGAAAAACTCTTATATTTAGCTAAGCCAATGAATCTCCTCAAAACCAAAAGATAGAAACATTTATAAGTATAAGGAGGAGGCAACTACAGAAAAAAACTTTCTCCCTTGTTAATGACATTTTATTATGATAAAATTTGAGAGAATTGTTGGCTGCCAACAATATGTTAACAAGTATGTTAATTGTGTTATATATATAATTAATAAATGTTTATGTAAATATTATATGGTGTTATATATTATGGTTTATACATTGTAATGAAAATACATTTTGCAAATGCATTTATTATATTTATGAACATGTTAACAAGTATGTTGATTGTGTTATATATATAATTAATAAATGTTTATGTAAATCTTATATGGTGTTGTATATTATAGTTTATACTTAGTAATGAAAATACATTTTGCAAATGCATTTATTATATGTATGCATATGTTAACAAGTATGTTGATTGTGTTATATATATAATTAATAAATGTTTATGTAAATCTTATATGGTGTTGTATATTATAGTTTATACTTAGTAATGAAAATACATTTTGCAAATGCATTTATTATATGTATGCATATGTTAACAAGTATGTTGATTGTGTTATATATATAATTAATAAATGTTTATGTAAATCTTATATGGTGTTATTTATTTGAAATTGTTATTCAACAAGGGTTGCATGGCAATGCAATCCTTGCCGAGTTAGTTGGGAAATACATGTTGAACATTATAGATACATTTAATTAGCATAGATACATTTAACTTCATATTTAATAAGGATGCCGAGTTAGTTGGGAAATACATGTTGAACAACATAGATACATTTAAATGCAGATTTAATAAGGATGGAGAAAATTAAAAAAACGTCTTTGAGATTAATTCTTTTTTTTATATGACAAAAACTTGAGATTAAGATTAAAAATTATTATGGTATGTATGGTCTTTAATACCATCCCGGTACTATGTCTACAAAAGAATTAAATATTAATGCCCCATTACTTTGGGTACTTGCAATACAATGAAAGTTTGATAAGCAGAATGTGTGTGTATATATATAAAAGGAACTATGTTAATATTGATCAACATATATT
The DNA here is from genome assembly GCA_000966675.3 of Picea glauca. Lineage (NCBI taxonomy): Eukaryota > Viridiplantae > Streptophyta > Pinopsida > Pinales > Pinaceae > Picea > Picea glauca. Next base: position 236,347 of record JZKD02S1679866.1, on the reverse strand, counting down.
AAAGTAAATCTATAATGTTCATTAAAGATGGTGCAGTTCCTGCCGAACTTGTTTGAAATTGGAAAGATGGTGAAATGCAATTTAATGGAGGATCGTTAATAAGGTAGAAAAATTCCAATGTTGAGATATGAGTACATTAGTATTCCAATGTTGTAGTATGATTACATTCAATTTTGTGAATTTGATAAAAAATTATAGTTCAAAACTAGAGTAGAACGTTTCCATTTGAATTTTAATCTGATGGAAGATGTCGTATTCTGTGGGGCTGTCAAGTTAGGAGACCTAAGCTATGAGACAATAAACTTATTAAACCTATATAAAGTGATTACAGGTCTTACTCTGTGGGGTTGGCCAAATGTTGGGAGGCCCATGCTATGAGACAATAACCTTCCCAAAAACCTATCTAAAGTAGCTTCTAGCATGTCCTTTTCTTTTGACCCATAAGAGACAAAATCCTTGCTTTGGCAAAGGTAAACTTTATTAGTATTAGCCACAAATCTTAGTGCTAGAAATTTCGTATGTAGATAGGAAGAACTTCTTCCCTTGATCCAGAGGTACCCCAAGTATGTTTGTAACCATAAAAAGGTTGTAACCTGAGGGTAGTAAAGTCGAGCATAGAACCGTGCCATGAATTTTGTGAGTTAGACACCCTACGATTGAAGTGTAGCGAGAGAATGCTCATGGCCTCTTGTATCATATTAATTACCCCAACTCAGTGGGAATCTTCCCATTCTGGGATTATCCGATGGTTGGATGGGAAAAGTATCATGGAAATCTAGTTCACTTTTCATCCAAGATAAGTGTTGAGATTCTGTAATGCAATATGAATTATGTCATTCAATTAATGATGTGCCTTATGTTCACTACATCGCTTTCCCCATACAATCTTATGTCAGTTGATTAATTGTAACATTCATTGCTACAGTAGCTAGTGCAAGTAGACTAGTATGTCAGTTGATTAATTGTAACATTCATTGCTACATTAGCTAGTGCAAGTAGACTAGTATGTCAGTTGATTAATTGTAACATTCATTGCTACATTAACTAGTGCAAGTAGACTAGTATGTCAGTTGATTAATTGTAACATTCATTGCTACATTAGCTAGTGCAAGTAGAGTAGTAGCATATTCCTATTAAAGCATGTGGACTAACAGGGAGYCGTATATGGAAATAGAACATGAGGATCCATTTGGTGCARGAAGGTTGTTTCTTCCAACCAGCATGATTATGATGACTCATGTGTAACTAAGGCAAGGAAAACCAAGGGAGTAACCTCAACAAGATAAGYGAACTGAGGAGTAAACTCAAGCTATCAATCTCATGGTATGGAGGAGAAGAAGCTCTGCCAAAGTGAAAATGCCACCCTCTTTTTTGGGATGAAGTGGTAGGATACTAAATGAAGGTTCACTCTCCTGAAGTGGAAGGGGACTAAGAGACCTTCCAAATTCCTCCTCGGCTTGGACAGTAAGGTTGAGAACCATAAGGAATTTCAATGCAGATCGAGAATAAATTAAAAATAGTAACTCTGAATCCCAACGTAGTTGATATGCGCTCTCAGTAGCACCTCCAAGACTAGATTGGTGAAGTAAATTTTGTTGGAAGGGATATTACTGTTGGACTACAAGAAGGTCCTGGAACCTCACTTTTTCTTTCAAAATGAGAGTGTTGTGAAAGTAGCACGAATGTCCATATTTTTCTCCTGGGATAAAGAAAAATAAGTGTCTACTGAGTCCTGATAAGCATTCCAATCTACATTGTCTTAGAAGAAACATGACCTCGATCCATAGAAAGAGATTCAAGTTGCTTGGTGAAACATAGTCGTAGTGTAGATGAGCATAATGGAGTCAAAAGTACAATGAATTGTTGTAAGTCTGAGATAATATGAAATGTTAACTTGACAAGCTTAGTTGTCATATATATTTTCATTAAATTGATTCAATAAAATAGCCCATATGTAGATGCAAAATTTTCACATCATGTTGCAATTTTTTAGATGATAGAAAATGACATTTGACCAAGCTCAATGTTTTGTCAAGGATTTTCATTAATGAAGTACTAAACGGTCTCATGTCTTCAGGATATTTGATTTATCATAGTTAAACATCCATTTCTTTCACTAGGCCTGAGTTTGAAGCCACAGTGATTAAATCTACTTGATTGATAAGAGGTCAAATTTGAAGGATAGGCATAACCTTCATCGTGAAGACAACCAGTCAATTGTTGAGTTGAAACAAATTTATCTACGTAAGACAACAGGAATTCTGACAGCACATTACAAAACTGATGATTTCATCGTGAATACAGCCAATCAACTGCAGAGTTGAAACAAATTTATCTAATTAGGACAACAAGAATCCTGACAACACATTACAAAACTGATGATCATATGATTGATTCTCACACCCGAGCCTGCCCAATTCAAATTTGGTAATAATTCAGGACCAAAATTCAGCTAATTTAGGATAACTATGTCAGGGCTCTGAATCCATCTCGGCAACTTCAGCCTACTTAATCTTATGAAAGTGCATAAATTTGACAGTCTTATAATAATATTTTTTGCTAGAAGAGATAAAATTCAACATAATCACATAATTTTTAATGTGCCTTCTATTTTTAGCAAAGACCATTTTTGGTCATCGCTTGATATGAAAATAAGGTAAACGACTTCTGAGAATTGCAATCTAAATTCATGTAAATGATCGCCCAGAGATAAAGATTAACAACTACAGTCTAAACCCTACACAAAATAAACATTCAAATAAACCTCCGCAACAATAAACCTCAGAATTGTATTTCTATGTCTGATGTTGACAAATAAGTAAAACAATAACAAGAGAAGTTAACCTGAATCCACTGGGCTTTACTCAAAAAACCTAAAGGGGCAGATAAAATCATCGGCATATATTTTGGGGTTTTCAGATTTCGTGGTGAATTACGAAGTTGGTAATTAACCATTTTCGAACTGGCAATGTGAGACCATTCATACATATGAACACACCTGGTTGGTTGGTCCTTTCTATGTGGTCGGCGATGGAAGAAGCAACATTTTTATTAAATTAAAAAAATACATATTGATCTTGACATGCAAGATTAGCATTAATGGTTAATATTAAAGCCCACATGTGTATTCATTTTCAAGAATATTATATTCCCATTACTCCTCGTCCACATTGATCCTTTTAATCATTTATTCCCTTGTCATAACTTGTTACCACACGCGAGTTTAGTGTCAAGTTCAAGGGTATTGATGGTACAAATGCTCGCTCGACATTCAGTCTTACTGTTGGTTTTGTGACTCAACTACTCTATTTTTGTATTTGTAACTCTCCCAAGTGTTCCCTTTGTAGTCTAGTCAGTGTTCCAATCCTCGGACAGGTTTTTTTTTGTACATTCCTGAACTAGTATTTTTGATAATAAAGTCAGTTTTTTTCTTCTTCTTTACGTGTATTATTGCATGGACTTTTCGGACTTTAAATAATGGAATTTGAGACAGGAATGATTTTTTGTAAGGAAACATATGTTTTCCGACAGTGGTTTTGAGGTTACTGAGTGGAGCTTTGTACCAATGGCGGAATGCCAGAGCTTGTCTTGAGCTGTACATGCTTGCTTGCTTAGAAGCTTTGTAGTAATGGCGGAATGGTAGAGCTTGTATTGAATGCATGATTTCTTTGAGAAATTGGATATCCTTGTTGTAATTCAAGCTCACTGCATACGTTAATTCTTGCTAATTTTACGTGAAAGGAAGCCTTGCAATACAAGACCATAGTGTTCACTCTGTCGTTTTCTATCTATTGCGTCCAAGATGGCAGAATCTTCTGCCAGGAAGAAAAGAAGAAACAATGAGGGATATGTTGGAGTTCCCTCTAAGAAGAAGCTCAAGGCTAAACCCAAGGTGAACAAATTCTTGTTCACGGTTTTGCTTCCAAATTATCTCAATTTAACACTTGAGTTGGAGAATGCTGACGAAAATATGTCTGTAGCCAAGTTTGTCTGCACCGTCAAAAGACAAGCGGATAAATAACCCCTCGAAAAGGGATCCCAAAAAATCCATTGGATACCCCAAGTCTACGTGGAAAACGCCATGGGTGAGCGAATTGAAGATGGAAAGATCATATGCTAGGATTCTCACAAGAAGACCATGATCATAGCCCTGCAGGTTCATCTTTGAACATCCTCTAAACTATTTTTTAGGTTTTTTTATAAGTAAACATAAATGTATTTATTTATGTGCTTAGAAAAGAGTTTCATGGTTTTCCCAAAGTGCATCCTAGGTGAACAAATATTTCATATCTACATATTATTTACTAGAAAGGTAACGTTCTTAGATAACAAATACTTCTTCGGAGTATCTGTTTTTTGTTTTATAATGTTGACAGGATGGTGGTATAATTAGTGTCCACACATACCAAGGAAATTCCTATATATGTCTATTTAATGTTTTCTTGTTTTAAAATTAAAATTTGTATGCAGTTTTCGTTATAATACTATGCTGAAATAAATTTTATGTAAGAAAATAAAAATTTCCTTGTCTAAGACAATAAAAATTTCCACATCAATCAGGCAACAGTATTGCATGTATAACATTTCAATGCAAGGCGATAATATCGTGGAAGATTTGTACTGGAATTACTGATTGTTAATTTTCTTCATAGGACATGTGGAATGTGACTCCAGAACCACAACTCTTGGTGGAACTGCCCTAAGAGTACACTTTCCAGACAGCATTAGCTTATTACATCTCTTGGTGGAACTGCCCCAAGAGTACACTTTCCAGACAACATTGGATGATTTAATTTCATGTCGAGTATTGATTTGTACCCTCACCCTATTACTCAAGCTAATCATGCTTTCTTGAGGGATGTAGGCCTCCTTAAGTACTATGAGGAGGCTACATCCCTTAAGAGACACTTTAGATTGTTGGTGCATTTGATCCGTCGATGGGATGTCCATCAACATGCTTTCTGTGTGGGCCTGAATGAGTGGTACCATCCCACTGAAGCAAATATTTACTTATCACTAGGATATCCATAAGAGGGGAGGATTTTCCCGAGTTCCCATATGTCCTCACTGAGAGTCATCTCATGAAAAATCACCTCTTTCGATGCAGAGGAGGTTAGGTGCCTCTCACTCTTAGTGACTACTATAGCCCATTTTACCACTCATGTGAAGTACATTAGCTTCCCTCTTTTGTATTATGTTTATTTTTTGGTACATCAACCATGGTGTATCTCATGGTATGCCATTTTTTTACGATAGTTTTGTATAGCGCTTGACAAATGTCAGGCTATAATACATGGGAGGTCGACCTTCCCATTTGCCTCAGAGTTGTTTTGCTTATTTTTTAGAGGTTTCCGGGGACGACACCGACTTTTGACTGTCATCCTCCTAGGATGAGGACTATTGTGCAGTTTTGCATGTGGGGGGGAGATGATGACCAAGAGCGGTTAGGCGGAGTTTCCAACCAGGATTATGGCACATGCACTAGGGATACAAAGATCACATGTTTATCATGGTGTCGTGTCCTTATGGGGATTTGAATTGGCAAGGATGTCTGAACATCCTCTTCATAGAAGATGAGACACCAGATGATAGAGGTAATATTAGTGTTTTGTTTAAATTAATATAGTTTCATTTTATTCTCTTGCTTAATTAGAATAAAATTAATTCTAACAAGTTCTTTAACTGATTTTATTAAATTGTTTAATGAATTAAATATGTAATTATTGTTATGTACTATATATATTTCATATATTGACACTTTCATTGGGGACGTGCCTCCTCTCCCAACAGATGACAATGAGGAGATGATTCATGAGGCTATGGTGGGTCAGTTTCCTTGGGTGCAGATACCCGATGACATGCATCGTAGGCCCGATACCAAATTCATGTTGGAGTTGGAAGACTGACTCTCTACACTTTTGACTGAGGTGGGAGTCTTCCTTACTTTTATGTGATACATCTAGAAGATCCTACACTTTTGGAGCTTTGGAGCGAGATGTCACATGATTTGATGACACACATGCATCATATCGTCGAAGTTGCCAAACTACTAGCAATGAGGAGGGATCTTGATGATAGGAACAACTCTTCTTCCAGTACCCCATCGATTGATGAGGGTGGCTATGATCATCCTTATCCACATCCTACTCATGCTCCTTCACCTCATCCAAATCATGAGAAATCAACACATATTCCTCATCCTCCTCTTTCACCTAACCTAGATGAGCATGTCAAACCTATTCCTCATCCTCCTGTTTCACCTCACCTAGATGAGTATGTGGGACCTAGTCCTCAGCCTCCTCTTTCAGGTCACCGAGATGATCATGGCGAACCTATTCCTCATCCTCCTCTTTCACCTCACCTAGATGAGAAGGTAGTAACTATTCATCATCCATCATCTTCCACTACATACCAAGCCTCCACTACTATTGTAGATATACAGATTATGCCATTGGCTAGACCAGATATGTTATAAACATTATTTGACTTGTCCATGATATATATATATATATATATATATATATATATATGGTGTTTGTTTTTTCTATTGATCATGTTGATGATAGACTTAATTTATGTGTTTATGTTGATGTGTATATTGTTAGGTCATAATAGTTTCAGATGTTCAATGTGCTTGATTGATGTGTATCTTATAGCATTGTTCATTAGATGTGCATTTTTCCTGTTGATCATGATGATATGCTTAGTTAATTTATAATATGTTGGTGCCTATGTGTACATTTCTATGTCATGTTAGATATGTGTAATGTTAAATGCACTTGATAGATGTGCATGTAAAATGATGTTTGTTAGATATGTGTGATAATGATGTTAGAAAATGATTGTGTTTTGTTAGACATGATCACAATGATGATTCCCTGTTAAATTATTAGATATGTGTGTTAGCTAATTAATGATGTTTATATATCCTAGAGGTATATATAATTAGATGATGTTAGATAGTGAATATAAATGTGTATTTTAGATGTTGTTTATGTTTGTGATAAGATGGTTATCATCATCATGCTCATTTTTATAAATTACAAAGTGCAATATGATTGAAACTATAATTATAAAATTGAAACTATAATTGCATAGATACTTCAATATACATATTCATTCTAACTTTTTTTTTTCAAAAAATAAATTACATATGAATAAATATTATTTTCCATTGTACTAATTACCCTTTTTTAATAGATTCTTCTACACTAAAACCTGTTATTATAAAAAATGTATGTTCTCCAATGATAACAATTCTATTGGATTTAAAATTTTATGGATGAAAATCTTCCTATTGTTATTTTTGTCATTATTTCGTAAGTTGATTGCTATCAAATTTTCACATATTACTTCATTACTTGTGGTTTACTCAACATTGGGGGAATAATTTTATAAATATTTTCAAAAGCAATGATAAAACAATGTAAACTAACAAACACTACTTTAGTTAAAAACCAAATTATCACAAAATCATGTTATAATTTGTTTTTAATCATAAACCACATTTTTTGTTAATATTACTTTTAAATCTACAAAATAAATGAACATAAAATCGGTTTTTGAATCATCATGTTAACATATCCTCAAAAATGTTGTACTATTAAAAATGCATATCAACCATATCATTACATCTAATTATATCAACATAAAAAGTAGAATTTCATATCTCATTAAAAGTTCAACTCAACATTTAACATTTTTCAGGATTTCATAATTGGAAATACTTAAAGAAGATGAAACATTTTTAAATATATGCAACTACATTTAAATATGTTAAAATAAAAAACGTTCCATGCAATCACAAATAATTTGAAAAACAAAAACATTACGCATCGAAATGATTGTTAACCAACTAAAATTGTTCAACGATTTGTTATAATTACCTTAACATTTCCTCTGTTAGAAGATGAATAAAAAACAATATAATTAGAGAAATAAAGAATATAACAAGAAGATACAAAAACAATACTAAAGATTAAATAAAACATGTACATATCACTCATTTTTGTCATCACCCTCATTATCTTCCTCACTTGGCATGATAACATTGTTGTTCTCAAAAATATGTTTTGATTTAGGGTCGTCTCTTAATAAAAACCACTAATCCCTATCCAACACAACTAGGTTAAAAAACACTTGGTTGCACTGTTTTGGGAAAACATAAGGTTCCTTATATTCATCCCACATATTTTTTGAGTTGATATGTATTATCCCACTATCACGATCGTCGTTTACATTATTCAGATCAAAGGTGTCCTACCACTTGCACCTAAAAATAACACATTGGAAAGAAGATAATTCCACTCGAATGATCTCTTGTATCTTTCCGATGTAACCTAACTGCCTTTGTATGGTGTTTTGATCGTGGTGGCTAGAATGACTAGATTGGTCGAACTTGACTTCCACTCCATAGTATCATGTCATGTGTCCATCATCGACATCCTATGAATGGAAATGATGTCCATATTCCCACATAGATGGGAACAAATGCACTTATTAAAAAATGAACAAATCATAGTCTTTATATGTGTCTAATAACCCGACCATTAAAATATAAAATAATATATATTTACTTACAATTCAAATGTACATTACGAAGTTAAAAATTATGTACACAAAAATATTATTATTGAGTTGTTGCAACCAATCCCTATGTTTAGTGCATCCACTTTTTCATGCAAGTAACAACTGAATGCACCGTATTTCTTTCTGACTTGGTCATCAACCCAACTATTGGAGGATTTCATTGTCATATTTTTGTTTAAATTATCATGATAAGGCATGCTTTTACCATCCAACCGGTTGAATTATTTCTTGTGATTTTTCCATTTCTTCCTCTTATGTTTGTACAATGCGACCCACGGTTGTGTTGCGTCCGAATTGTAAAGAAATAATTTATTGATGGCATCAAATTATGGATTCATTGACGTATTCATGAAATCAATACAACATATAGTACAAAGTGTATTATGAAAATATACATTATGAAATTCAGTGTGAATAGTTAATGTGTAGAAATTTGGCAAACGATAAGTCACTTACTATTTATCAAGTGTCTTTTTGCATTCATTTGGAGAATTTCCCAATCTCTTTTGTATTCATCCATTTTGTCATCCCAAATAATTGCACCTGGTGTGTGGTTGATCTTCTTGATGTATGCACTCACATAATATAAAGAATCATATGATATGTACCCCTCTGCCATAGACCGCTCAAGTTTTTACCTTTGACAAACAAATCCTTTTAATTTCTTCATGTACCTCTCTTAAAAAATATCCAACGACAAGAGACCACCTCGACTAATTCAACCTCATCTACTAGGTGAATTAGAATATGAACATGCAAGTCTATGAAACTCTGCGGGAATTCCTTCTCAAACATACAAACAATCTCATCTATCTCTTCACGCCACCGTGGAATGCTAACCATATGGATCTCCTTTGATGTTATCCAATGTACAAATGCAAATAATTTAGATATGGAATGCCTTATATCATTGGGGAATTCATGGTTCACACACCCACGCATGAGTAGAGGATAATAACACTACAAAGTAAGCACATAAAAAAAATATTGTGTTATCCCATGGCATAAAAATAAAAATTACAAATAATAAAATCATATTTTTTACATACGTCGTCCCTTTAGAAGGTTCAAATGGTCATGTGATTTCAACCTCGAAAAATGGTCTTGACGCACAATGAAGAAACGTCATAGGGAAGACTCATATAAATAAGATACCTTCACACCCAATATAACTTCCTTTGCTAAAGAAAGATCTTATTTCATCAAAATCCATGGGACATCACCTTCTTTGGAAGACCAAGAGGGACCGGCCTCTCCTCTACTTTATTGTCTTGGCCAATGTTTCTTTTTAGTTTTTGAAGAAATAAGATCTCTCCTCACTGCCAATGTGTTACTTTATTTTGATGATATGTGCCTCCATAAAGAAGATTAAACATTTTTAAATATATGCATGGAATATATAAAGTGGGAAATCTTAAGATTCTCCCAATAGGGGAGGTCATTAAAGATAGATTTGTTTTTCATCCTAATTGGAAATTTATCAACATAGGTGTCGAAGGATTATACATCATTGAACATAGAATCCCAATTTGAGTCGAGCATTTATGTAATCTCCTTCTCCTTTTCTCTCTCATAGGATTTAATCCATTCTATTGGTTTCATTATTGCAGGCATTTGGGTTCTCTCTGGCTTACCATTGAAAGTGAATGTCATTCTTCTATAAGGGTTTTCTTTTGGGAGGAATACCCTAGAGCAGTCGTACATTGGCTTTCGTATGTGGTTGGAACACCTATCCTTAATATAAGGTCCACAACATTTACATCCATGATAGCCTTTAGTTACAAGACCTGTGAAATTATTGTATACATAACACATTATCATTTAAGAATAGAATGTCAATCACAACGAATAAAATATGCAAATAAATATTGTTATCTATATAAACAAATCAATAAACATGTTAATTACCATAGAAAACTCCTAAGCCTCGATAATCATTTGTGGTCTAAGAACATATGCCATACAATGTAAAACTCCTCTTTTTTGTGATGGCCTTTGATACATAGTATACATGTATCCCTTCCCATAATTCCTTTAATTCATATACCAATGGTTGTAGGTAGACATCCATATTCTTCACTTGTAGTCTACCAGAGACTATAAAAGCCAACATAAGAGGTTCATTCTTCATAGAAAGCTATGGGGGGATATTGTTATTGATCACTACTATAGGCCAAACAGAATAGTTGGTGTTTTGGAGGGAATATGGGTTCATGCCATCCATTTCTATACTGAATCGTAATTTTCATACTTCATCCTTGAATTCTTTTGGCCATGTATTCTCTATATGATTCATGGCTATTGAATCTGTTTGGATTCACATAACTCCTCGCTCACTTATGTGTGAAGCATGTCATCCATGCAACATAGGTAATTATTTGCAATGAAAAATCCTTTGGATCCTTGGGATTATAGGCATGTGCCTCAATATCTTATGAGGAGGACCATGTGATTTACCATTTTTATTTGATTTATGGTACCTTTCATGCCCACATTATAGACATATCTCTTTATCTACATATTCTCCTCTATATAGAGTACAATCATTCAGACATGCATGATATGATATATACTCAACATCCAACATCTTCAATAACTTCTTTGCCTCTTCACAACTACCAGGAAAAACATTATCACTAGGAAGAATCTTATCTTTGAATATATTGCATTTAGTGGGAAATAAAATTAAAGTACAAGGTCATTTAATGTTTATAAAATAAATTATTTCTAATGTTTATTGTACTTTGAACATATTTCACAAATTTAATATAAGCTACTTGTTAGTCAATTACCTCAATATGCTCGAAAAACATGTGTTTGAAATGCCAAACTTCACTCTCATGTTGTAAAGTAACATTGTTGTCCCAAGCTAGGTAGACTTTGAACGAGCACTAGGTCCAAAGAGAGGGGTGGTAGAAGCATATTTTATTATTTCAAAAATGGTATCATTGATATTAGCATCATCCCCTAGATCATCGTTTTAGAATGCATCTAACAACATTGTCTCCATGGAATTTGTATCCCATAAGTAATCATCCATACCAACCTCTTTTGGATTTTCTCCATTGCCAACTTCTGAAGAAATACTAGTATTGTTGTAGTCATTCATAATTGGTGAATATGGACGTAGTGGGAATTGAATATGTGGTTGATTCAACTATTCTTGGTACCTCTCCTCTCTGATTTGTGCTCTCATTGTTTCCTTATCTTGGGTTGACATTGTTGTGGGGTGCAACGGAAGATGGTAGGTAGGTCTCTCATCATCATAAGAATCATAATTTCAAAAATATTGAACATTAGTACATCGATGATATTAGTAAGAACAATGCAGTAATTTGTTTGTTCAAATTACATTATACCAAACAATTATTACCATCTTCAACCAAGGATTGTGGCTGAAAGATAGAATGTCAAAATTGGCAGGGTGAAGCGGTTGTCCATTTTCATCTACCAACTGCTTGTGGTATGTTTCTCCTGATAAGACCTTCCAATGTTTTTGAACTGGTACTGGAATATTTTATGCATATGAACTCGATTATGAATAAGGATCCTCCAAATTTGGATATATTTTTATTCAGATTGACATAGATAAAAACAAATTCAATGACGTAATTGAAACATAAATAAACCAAGTTAAACTTACTAGAGATGGAAAGGGAGAACTCCACGATGGATTTTGAACAATATGGAATGGGATGGAATTTGAATAATTGAACATTTGATCATATAATAAGATTTTCTCCCTACATTTCAACAAAATTAGCAACAAATTTTCTTCTACATATCTAAAATAAATTCCGAGGACCATACCACAATCTGAGTTTGAATATAGTTTTGAAACCATTTTTTAAGAATAAGGCAACATAAAACTGTAAAATGTATACTGAAGTATTGCAAGTCATGTGAATTCATCATAAAATATATTTGAGATGAATATAATATTGTATGTGCAAATAGAAGTTCAAATAACTTTAAATTCATACCGGTGCACTTATAAACCACAAACGCATTGGTGCACATATTAACAATAAGCATCGGTGCGTTCAAAGATCAACCACACTGTGTTTCTAGATTTTGTTAATAAAAATCAAGTATATGTCTATGCTGCATCAAATAATATGGATGCACCGGTGAGTAATGTAATATGACTGCACCAGTGCATCTTACATAAACGCACCATCGTGGTGAAAAAGTAAAAAAAAATGAAATTTTTTTAAACAATTTAAAAAAGAGCTGGAATAGACTTTTATAAAGTCACTTAAATACTAAAAATCTATTCATTATTTCATTATTTTGCAAAATTGTGCAGGGGAGATATTTGTGAGACAGACATACTCAATAAAACTATGGAGGAGCATAATATTTTTGAACCATAGTATGATTCGGAATATGAGAATTTGAAGGGTATGGCGATTCACTCTAAACCCTTTCGATGATGTTTTTTTAATATTAAGAAGGTATTCAATATTTTCATTATTTTGCCAAAATTTATAGGAAATAGATTTGGAAGAGATACATATTGAGGAGCATTGTCGAGTAGAAGAATACTTTGGAATAACATAACTATTCATAAAATTAAGATTCGAAGGGTATGGTGATCACTCAAAAGCCTACATTCACAGAAAAAAAAATTGCATACTTACCTTAAGCCCTTGTTTTTGTTTGCTTACGTGAATGAAAAATTTCACCCTAGGGTTTAACTCCCACTATCACTTAAGAATTATGGAATTTTGTTTTAGGTATTTTAGATCTAATGCATTTATATATATATATATATATATATATATATATATATATATATATAATTGTTTGGCATGTGATGCAAAGGGACCACTTATTGCATCAAATCCCAAACACAGTCGACCCTCTGCCTTTTTTATTTTTATTTTTTTAAACGGTTTATGATTTGACGTTTTGTAAAAAAAATATTTTCCACTTTTCTCATGCACCTTTTTGATAGAAACGTACCAGTGCATTCGTGTACAAGGAATGCACCAATTAAGCCAGTTTTTTTTAAAGAAAATTAAAAAATACGATGCATAAAAAAAATGTCATCGATGTTCTGATCTAAACAACACAGAAAATGTTGTGACATAATTTATTTATTTTTTCTTCTCATCAATGTGTAACTTTCTTATTGTTTCTTTATAAATGCTTAATTATTTTGCTATGTTTTTGTTTTCTACTGTAGTTGTTGTGATGTCTTTATATATATCACACTGTTGTAATTCAAAATATATATAAAAAAATTAAACTATTTGGTGTGTTCTTTGTATGGAATACACCGGTGCAGTTTATGTAATAAACACACCGATGCTTTGTATATAAAAAGTGCACCAGCTACAACATTTTGTTTTTCACTGAAACATTAAGTGATATATTTATAAAATATATTTAATGATTTATGTATTGAATGGTACATGTTGTACATTGATAAAAATAAAAGTGATAAGAGTTCAAATAAAAAAAAGTTATGGTCGACACAATGATGAGACATCGAGAGAAAAAAAGAAGGCAGGTTCTATGTAAATTCTATAAAAAATTAATATGGTTGAACTATATGTAAGTTTAAATAATATGTATTGGTTAGTGTGTGTCATGCAGGGCCAAAAAATGAGGAAGCTCGATAATATTATTTCTGATCTAAGTGAAGAAGAGCGTAAAAACTTGATGGAAAAATTGGAGAGGGATGAATCAAGTGAATGAAAAACTATTATTCAATATGATTTATTTTTTTTGAATTTTCAGTAATAATATACTTAGGAATATTAGATGACATGTTTCAAACAATCTATTAATTTGCATATGTTTAATGTTCTACACACACCAACAATGAGGGAAAATTTTTCATCATAACAAACAAAAGTAATTAATATAGAAGATGTAAATGATGATGAATTGGTCCTTAGCTCATCTGGGGTGGTGTTGGAGATTAATCAATGGGAGGGGAACTTTTACAGAACTATGAGGGATATAGTGGAATGAACTTATAGACATATTTTCCACTTATAATATAGAAATCAATCCAATGATTCCAAGAATCAGGTTATATTTAAACTACATGAAACATTTCCAGAGAAATGGTTAGTGAGACTTGTCATACTTGCAATAGAAAAATCTTACAACAATTTTTTTTTATTATTAAAACAATAATATTCCTAAAAACACTTTCTTAGGATATATATATATATATATATATATATTAAAAAGTATTCATTATTAATATATCAATTTAGTGATATTCAGTTTTCATATATAAATATAAAAATATTGTATTGTGATGTTATTATTTCAAAAAAATTGTGAAAATCCTAGAGGACCAATGAGTTGATATCCAAAATATGCCAGTAGGAATGTCCAAAAAGGTGTACAAGTAGATGGTCAAAGAATTGGATATAATTGCATCGCATGAGAAACTATCTCGACAACAATGTGCTTCAAATGTATGTAATCATTGAATTTTTCTACTAGTTACAAATAATTAATTATACATTAAATATTAATTTTCAAATATTCTCGTACATAAAATAAAAGAAAATGGAACTCATTATGCACATAAAACTGGACGACAAGGAAGAACATGGTTGATAGCAAAGTTTGTGAGTAATTTTTATTTCCTTATAACAACTTAATGTTTTTTTTTGTATATTTTAAGTTTTTTAACAATATCCATCCTTGAATGTCTTCAAAGAGGTGCTAACATACAAACAAGAGCCATAAGAAAAATTGATTGACATTTGATTAATTAAGGGTTGTGAGTATATGTTAGTATATCAAAAATTAATTGTTGAATTTGTAAGTATAATCTATGTTGTTTTACTTCCATCATTTTATAATTAATGAAATAAAAATAATATTGTATGTTAAATCTATGATTTATTATGGGGTATAAAAATTACCGAAAACAAAGTATGGAACTAAGCCAATAGAAGAATTGTTGAAACAAGGCACGAGATTTGATTTTGAACATGTGCATATGATTCATGAGTTAATTCTTGTTTTGGAGGTACGCCACTTTTCAATTTACATTCATTTATATTATTTATTTCAATTTTCATTATTCTCACCAATGTAGATAGACTCATTACAATTTATTTTTATGTTTGTAGATGGAACTTCAAGAAGAACAAAACAATCGAGACAATCAACCAAACGTTCAACAAAATAACCCAACGCATGGAAGTAGCTCGAGCACTAACAAGAGTTCCAATGAAGAATGATGACCAATATATTTGGATATCAATGCAAGCTGCAATTTCATTTTTTTGAAATAATTGTCTTTGAAAATAAGACATTTTTGTTTAATATAATGGACATCGTGTCCCAATTGAAATACAAGGGATTACTGATAAGTGTCCCATTTTGTATGACAAAGCCCATCTTACTCATATAATAAAATATGTTTGAATTTATTCAAGTGCATTGTTGAATGTTGCTGTGAAATGTTACATCTCTAATTAAATAAATGGATGAAAAAATATTATAATGAAGAGATGCAAAATCCGATGATATAACAAATTAATCCAAACATCATATACAAATTCACTAATCAAAATATAAGATATATGTAAATGTTTTGATAAATAATGGAATTAAAAAATAACAATAATTGCACTATAACAGGTCGATGTTTCTTGGTGTATTTTAATTATTAATATCATCGACACATTTAATATTAAAACTCACTAGTGCATTTGATACGAAATTTGCATTGGTGCTTGTATGTAATCAATTAGCAATGGTTTCAATATTAATTTAATACCACAAAATTATATTGAAATTTTGGCCATTGGCATGTTAATCTTATACGAAGTACGGGTGGATATGTTCTATTGATACACATCAATGTTATTGTCTTATGGGTAAGCATCGAGGCTTGTTTGTTATGGAAACCACCAGTTCTTTCAATTTGTAATGCACCGAGGTGTTTTTCCCTGAAACACACTCGCACATATTATTTTATATATC
>JZKD02S1679866.1:140048-150129 GCA_000966675.3 Picea glauca | reverse complement strand
GTATCAGAGATGCAACCATAAACACAGATATATAGTAATACACGATTTCTATTAATCAAAGAAATGTACAGAGACTATAAAAATACAGAGTGAAAGACTCGCTAGAATGGTGGCAACTTATCTCTAAGAAGACATGTGACGGCTACTCGCATTCGCAAGAAGATGATTACAATGAGGCTCTGAAGGCCCTTTTACAATAAACGGGAATGCCAAAAGTCCTAGACTTCCAAAAACCTAACCCTAGGAGATGAAGCGCCAAAAGTCATGTGGGCCTCGTTTGGGTAAGTGAGTAGATCAACTTCCCAGGGTCGTAAGTTTTGCGTACGATCTCTGTTTTAGGCATGTAATAGCTCGTTGGAAAGGTATCATCAAGGAGATTCATTTTGGGGGATCAATTATCTCTTCAGCTATCATTGAGAACCTATATCTCGAAAAACCTTCATTTAGGCCCTCAAAATGGCCCCGGAAGTTAAAACCTGCTAAAATTAGTAAATTGCCAAAATGGCCAGAAAACTATTTTGAGCCATTTGGAAAAGGTGGGTGGCCACCGATATCCACCTGGATCACAAGTAAACTTCGATATTCCTATATTTGAAGGTCAGATAGACGCAAATGATGTAGACAAGTGGTTGAATCTACTAGAAGGGTATTTTTCTATCCATAAATTTTCAAATAGAGAAAATATTACTTTTGCGCTCCTCAAAGTCATTCCCCATGTCAAAGATTGGTGGGAAGCTTTTTGTGAGCAAAAGGAAACAGAGGAAACCTCATTATTTTCAGTCACATCCACCTGGGAATCCTTCAGGGATGCTATTAAGGAACAATACTACCCCGTCGGAAGTTATGATGACATGTATACCAAATGGACCACACTGCGGCAAGAAAGAAACCAAGCAATGCCAGATTTCACAAATATATTCAATACCTTGCGCACCAAGATGGGTATCAAAGATTTGGAGCGACATCTAGTGCTCAAGTATCATGGTTCTCTGCATAGATACATCCAAACTGAAATGGAATTTATGTACATCTCATCCTTGGGCACGACCTACATATATGTCGTCAAAATCGAGCAGAAGCTCAAAAAAAGATGCAGCAATTTGGGCCTTGGAACCCCTCACAAAAAAAGCCAGGAAAGGGCGAACCCAACTCATAGAACAAAGGACAGAGCAAAGATGGAATGTATCAGAACAACCAATCCAAGCCGCAAGAAAAGAAGGACACCGGAAAGATAAATAAAGATACTAGGAAGTGGTGTGACTTCCATAAGAGCCCTTGGCATAACACTACTGACTGTCGCTCAAAGCAGTCGCTACTGGTCGAAGTGAAAGCCTCTGAATCATATGCAGATTTTGACTTTGAGTCAGAACCAAAAAGGGGAAGACAAATCATTAACAGGGAACCCATTCCCACCTTTGCTACCACCAAGCTCCATCTTGGTGAACCAGACGATCCAGAAGAAGGAGAGCACCTCTTCTATTCACAGATGTGGATAAAAGGAACCCTGTTGCACTTCATCATTGATAGCGGTATCCAGAAGAACCTCATCTCAGCAGAGGTCATCAAGCATCTAACCCTACCAACAACGCCACACCCACAACCCTACACCATTGGATGGATCTTTCAAGGAAGTGATCTTCGCGTCAACAAAGAGTGTCGATTGTCGTATGGCATCAAACCCTTCAAAGATGAGGTATTGTGTGATGTCATTCCTCTCGAATTTTGTGATGTTCTTTTGGGCCAACCTTATTTATGGAAATGTCATGTTGTATATGAGTCTAGGCCTCATATTGTTATTATTACTTTGAACAAAAAATTGTACAGGATACCCGAGGCAATCCCACCTAGTGTTATTTCCTTTATCTCTGCTAAGCAATGCAAGAAGGTCATCTCTCAGAAGGGGAAGTTTGTCTTCTTCATGATTCGCTCTCAGAATAAGAGAAAGATCACAACCACATCTAGGGTATTTGCGACCGACCTCTCCACACAGCAGAAGCTAGTAGATAAGGTCATGGAAGAATACTCAGATATCTTCTCCTCACCTACAAGGGTACCTTTTCACTAAGAGGTCAAGCACCCCATCGATTTGACCCCCGACACACTACTTCCCAATGAGCCATTCTATGGCCGCTCTTTCTTAGAGAATGAGGAGATCAAGTGATAGATCCAAGAACTACTCCAAAAGGGGCACATCCATCTTAGTTGATCACCTTGTGTAAGCCCAATTGTGTTGGTACAGAAGAAAGACGAAACCTGGCGACTTTGTATTGATTACCGGGCTATGAATAAAATCATAGTCAAAAACCAGTACCCGATTCCCCGAATCGATGACCTCCTTGATCAACTCATGTGGGCCAAATACTTTAGTAAGATTGATCTGAAGTCTGGCTACCACCAGGTCTCGATAGAACATACATATGTATGGAAGACCGTCTTCAAGTCAAAGGATGGCCTTTTTGAATCATTGGTCATACCCTTTGGTTTGAAAAATGCTCTAGCCACTTTCATGAGGATGATGGATGATATCTTGCAACCATTCACCAATACTTTTGTAGTGGTGTATCTGGATGACATTCAATTTATAGCAAGACTTGGTCCGAACACTTGTAGCATATCCAGCAGGTTTTGGACACCCTACGACAGCACAAGCTATACGCCAACTTGGAAAAATGCTCCTTCGTCATGGACATGGTCCATTACTTGGGCTACATCATTGATCAGCATGGTGTACATGTGGATCCAACCAATATCCAAGTCATCCGTGACTGGCCAGCCCCAACAACACTCACTGAGCTTTAGAGCTTCTTAGGCCTTGCCAATTTCTACCGTAGGTTCATGTTTGGATTCTCTCATATTGCATGGGCTCTCAGCCAAATAAATAGGGGTGGTGGTAAGGCAAAATTTGCATGTGGTCAGTCCCAACAACAAGTGTTCGATGATTTGAAGCAGCGCTTGTGCCCATCCCTAGTACTTTCACTACCAGAACTGCAGCATCCCTTTGAGATTGAGATAGATGCTTCAGACTATGTTGTCGGCACCGTTCTCTCTCAGCACAGCCATCCCGTGGCTTATCATAATGGGACACTGTCATATACTATCCATAAGCACCCTACTTACGACAAATAAATGTACTCCATTTTGCAAGCCTCCCACAAGTGGATACATTACATTCTTGGGAAGGAGACAGTCATCCACACTGATCATAAGCCACTGCAGTTCATGCAGACATAAGGAAAATTGCAGAATGACCACCATCAAAAGTGGTCCACATACTTGCAGCAATTTCACCTCAACATCAAGTATAAAACATGAAGCACCAATCGCGTCGTTGATTGCATCAGCAAACTTCCAGTCACAGCACTCACCACGGTGCTAGACTCTTGCAGCCATGAGACATCTGGATGGTGCCAACTCTATGAGACAGACCCTCACTTCGCCACCACCTACCAAATGTTGGGTGCAAATGCAGTTCTCGATAATTTCCATCTTCAGGATGGGTTGTTGTGTTGTCTGGGCCATATCTGTGTTGCATCAAGTGAGCGAGTGAATTTGATCTGGGAAGCCCACTACAGTCGGGTGGCAGGACACTTCGATGTCAAAAATACAGTGGTGATTCTATAGAAACATTTCTACTGGCCGAAACTTTGACAAGAGGTCAGTAAATATATCAGGTCCTTCACTGCCTATGCTATTTCCAAACCAACCACTAAGAAACAGGGCATGTACACCCCTCTTCCTACTCCTGAAATTCCATGCGAATCCATCTCAATGGACTACATGTCAGGCCTCCCATCCACCAAGCAAGGAAATGACTTTTTTTTTGTGGTTGTTGATCGCTTTTCTAAGATGGCAATTCTAGTTGCTTGCAAGAAGAGCATCACAGTAGAGACCACTGCCAAGATCTTCTTTGAACGAATCTGGGTACATTTTGGAATCCCACAAACCATTGTCTTAGATAGGGATAGTCGATTTCTCAGCACTTTTCTGGTCGAGCCTCTGGTCAATGTTGGACACCAGGCTCACCAAATCCACGACCTTCCACCCCCAGACAGATGGCCAAACCGAGGTTGTAAATAGAATGATTGCGCATATCCTTCGCATGTATAATTTAAAGCACCCTTGAACATGGGATGGGATCCTCCCCTATGTCCAATATAGCTACAACTGAGCCTTGCATAGCTCAACTGACCATATCCCCTTTTAGGTGAGGTTGGGATTCCAACCATTGGGTCCCATAGATGTTGCACTTCCCCTTGCAGTCACCTCGACCGACTCATCTCCTGCTCCAAATGAAGCTGAAAAAGCCACTCGGTTCATTGAGCGGATCCAGCACATCCGCCAACAGGTTCAGGATATCCTATAGAAGTCCAATGACAAGTACAAACAACGCCATGATCAACATCGGGTGCCACATAAGTTTCAGGTGGGCGACAAATTTTGGTTGAACTTGCAGAAAGAATGCCTTACAAGACCCCATCGAAATCTTCAGCCACTCCATTATGGACTTTACACTATCACCAAGGCTGTGGGGGATAATTCTTTTGAGCTCAACATTCCTCCTTTTCTTGGCATGCACCCAGTGTTCAATATGGATCTCCTTCGCCCTTATTTCCCACCATTATTGGACACCTCAGAAGTAGTAGAACAACTGACACCAACAGAGCTCAACCCCAACTGCATACAACATACATGTAATGATCATATTGTGGACACACAAATCAAGGGCACTCGACAACAAAGGATCCATCTTTATCAAGTCGTCAAAGCAGGGCAGCTCCTGCACCAAGGCAAGTGGCTCACTCGGGGCCAAATTCAGCAAAAAATTCCTCATATGATGGGGGACCTCAATGCAATGCAGACCATTTCTTCCTAAGGAGGGAGGATTGATCCAAATGGATATTGGTGGCCACCCACCTTTTCCAACTAGCTCAAAACAATTTTCTAACAATTTTGGCAATTTACTATTTTTAGCAGTTTTAACTTTCAGGGCCATTTTGAGGGCCTAAATGAAGGTTTTTCGGGATCGATATTCTCAATGATAGTCAAAGGCATGATTGAGCCCCCAAAATGAGTCTCCTCGATGATACCTTTCCAACAGGCTATCACACGCCTAAAATGGAGATCGTATGCAAAAGTTATGACCCTGGGAAGTTGATGTACTAACTTACCCAAATGGGGCCCACATAACTTTTGGCGCTTCATCTCCTTGGGTTAGGTTTTTGGATCTATAGGGTTTTTGTCATTTTTTTTATTGTAAAAATTCCTTTGGAGCCTCATTATAATTTACTTCTTGTGAATGTGTGTAGCCGTCGCATCTCTTCTTAGAGATAAGCCGCCACCATTCCAGGAAGCTTGTTTCCACTGCATTTTATAGTTTCAACTTATTTCATTATTGAATAGAAAACTTCTTTTACTGTATCTTTGTTATTTTGTGTTAAGTACCTATTAATAATATGTATTTATTTCGTTCTACTCATAAAATCTGGATCACCTAACTTCTACCTAAGTTTGGTTACATTCAAGGCTAGGAGTGAAAACTCCCATATCACTCGTGATAATCAGCGTTCAAGCATTTGATCTTCTTCCATTTTTCCAATCAACTCCAAAAGATTCACAGTAACTCCCAGCGTTTCATATTCTGAAATGATTCCCAGGCGCTGATTTGTCCTACCACGTGTACTCGCTGACGATGCTCCTGCATCACTTAAGCAATGAAATATGAAACACATTATGTACAGTCATGGATGTAGTCAATGCAAGCATATATGCAACTGACCCAATTCTTTCTAGGATTTTAAATGGCCCACAAATTATGGCTGCCAACTTTGAATAGTTTCCTATCCTCAGGGAACTTCTATTGGCTTTCACTTTCAAGAAAATATGATCACCCAGTTTAAACTCTCGATGGGTTTTGTTCTTATAACCATAAATCTTATTCCTGTCTTGGGAAACCTTCAAATTCTTCTTAATTTTTAGCATTTTCTCTTCGATTTCCTTGAGAAACTATGGCCCAACTACTTCTCTATCAGCTGTGTTATCCTAGCTTACTATACTGTTGCACTTTCTTCCATAAAGTGCTTCAAATGGGCTCATCTTCAACGATGCTTGATAGCCATTGTTGTAAGCAAATTCTACCAAGTGTAGGTAGTCTTCCCATTTAGATGGTTTGTCCAACACATACATCCTTAACATATCTTCTATCACTTGGTTCACCCTCTTTTTCTGCCCATCAGACTCAGGATGATAAGCAGTGTTGAAGTTCAAATTTGTTTTGAATCCTTTGTACAACGCCTTCCATAACTTTGAGGTAAATTTCGAGTCCCTATCAGACACAATTGTCTTGGGAATAATGTGCAATCGTTTTATTACAATCATAAAAATATCATCAACGTTAGCTTCCTTGTGGGTAGACTTTAGTGGAATAAAATGGGAAGCTTTCATAATCTTTTCTACCACCACCATGATTGAATCATGCTACTTGTCAATAATGGGAAATCCTGTGATGAGATCCATTGTCACTACCTCCCACTTCCACTCAGGAATGGGTAAAGGTTGTAGCAACCCTGTTGGGTGCCCATGCTCAACTTTAACCTTTTGTCACTCCATACATATAGCGATGTAATCTACAATTTATTTCTTCATACGTGTTCAAAAGTAATGGCTCCTGACTTCTACCACAATTTTCTTATATCCAGGGTGCCCAACATAAGGCACATTATGCATTTCCTTTCAAAATCATAATTTTCAATTCCTCAACATTAGGTACATCAATTTTGTTCTTGTACAAAAGTGTTCCATCACCTCCAAACTTATAATCTTCCACTTTCTGTGGCATCTTACCTTGTTGTAGCTTTGCTACCAAATACCTACACTACAAATCTGTATTTGCAGCTTCCAAAATTCTTCCTTTAATGTCAGTTTGGTACATACTAATGGTTGTATCATGTAGTTCATGCACTCTCCTGTTGAGTGCATCGGCCACTTTGTTCTCTTTTTCTCTGATATGCTTGATATTAAAGTCATATTCACAAAGAAACTCCAACCACCTACTCTGCCTAGCATTTAGGGTTGGCTAGTCAAACAAATACTTCAGACCGTTGTGGTCTATTCTCAGTTTGAACCTCTTTCACATGAGGTAATGCCTCCATTTCTTCAGAGCGTGAATGATAGATGCCAACTCCAAATCATGAGTGGCATAGTTATTTTAGTCCACTTTCAGCTACCTGGACTCGTAACAAATTACGAACTCATTATGACTTAGGAATCCTCCCAATCCTTATTTTCATGCATATATGCAAACCAAGAAATCCTCATTCGAATCTGCAATCCCTAGGATTGGAGCACTAGTTAACAGTTGCTTCAATCACTGTAAGCCTCTCTCACATTCTTCTGTCCATTGAAACTTCTTCTCCTTCCTCTGCAAGGAGGTGATAGGGTGAGCTATCCTTGAGAACCCTAAAATGAACCTTCTATAATAGCCGACTAGACCCATGAAGGATCTGAATTCCATTACATCCTTTGGTGTTGTCCATTCTCTAATGGCTTCTATCTTCTCACGATCCACAACTATCCCATCTTTTTAAATTATATTCCCCAAATACTGGATCTTCTTTTGATAAAAATGAGCACTTGCTCAACTTGGCATATAGTTGGTGCTCTCTTAGCACCTGCAACACCATCCCTCGATGTTGGTCATGCTCTTCCTCCGACTTGGAATACACCAGGATGTCATCCAAAAATACTATGACTAACTTGTCTAACTACACCATTCATTAGGCACATAAAAACAACAGGTGCATTTGACAACCCAAATGGCACCACTGTGAATTCATAGTGACAATACCTTGTTCTGAAGGTGGTCTTACTGATGTATCATCCTTTATTATTACCTAGTGATATCCTAATCTAAGATCTATTTTCGAAAATATCTTAACATCCTTCAACTTGTCAAAGAGATCATCGATCCGCGACAGAGGATAACAGTCACTTTGTTTAACCGTCTGAAATCAATGCACAATATCAATGTCCCATCCTTCTTCTTCACGAAAAGGATCGGAGCACCCCAAGGTGACACGCTTGGGCGTATATACCTCTTCTTCAACAACTCTTTAAGATGCAACTGTAGTTCTTTCATCTTTGGTGTACTCATTATGTAAGGAGATTTCGACACTAGAGTTTCTCCAAGCTTCAAATTTATAGAGAAGTCAATATCTCTCTTCGAGGGTAGTCCCAGTACCTCCTGGAACACATCTTCAAATTCTTTTAGTATCGCATGGTTTTCAATCTTTGAGACCTCATTCTTAGATGATTCCTTCACATGGGATGCAAATAATTAACAACCTTTCCTATAGCACTTCTTTAGCTTCATTGCTGAGATTTCTCTGACAACAACAACTCTGGGAATTCCTTGGACTGTCCACTGATTCCCTTCCTCATCTAGGCAAGTGAATTCCTTGCTACGAGAATACAATATGGCATGGTCTTGGTCCAACCAGTCCATACCAATTAGAAAATCGTAAGAACCCAAAGGCAAGATATTCAGGTCTCCCTTAGTACTTAGTCCATTCATGTCCACTGTAAATGATTTAACCAGCTCAACAACCTTTCTCTTGGCTCTAGTAGCCAACTGCACTAACCAAGATTTCTCATGCTTGCTTCTTGGTAAATGAAAAATTTCCACCATTATAGGATCTACATAACTATGACTAGCTCCTCAGTCAATTAAAATAGTAAGGGCATGGTTATTGATCATACCTTCAAATTCAATCATGTGCGACTAATATTCTACTTACTTATTGTCTAGGGTTGTGTAGATTCTTGGTATTCTACTACCCATGTCCTCCACTGTTTCAGCCTGCTGAACATTGTGTACAACTCTCACTTTGTCATTTTTGTGGGGGAAATATTTGTACCTATGGTTTCCTTTACAACCCCAACATTCCATAGGTGGTTGTGTTGGCATTTTCCCACCCACTTCAGCCTTCCCGAGCTCTCTAAAAGATGGTTGTCCTTGAGGAATGTTTCTGAAAATGGGAGGTTTGTTTCCCTTTTGCCTGTACTCTTTCTTGGACTTCTTATGGTTATCCCAAGCCTTCAAAAAAGTAGGCTTTCATATTGATGCTCACATAAGAATTTCTCTCTTCTTATCGTTTATTCTATAGTCTTTGGTTCTTCATACTGAATTTTGTCCCCAATGGAAGGTGGTAGACCACTTAGATACCTTCAAATTTTGACAGTCTCATCTTTGATGAACATAGCATACTTCAACAACTCCAAAAACCTTCATTTGTATTCATCAATGGACATGCTTCCCACCTTGAGTTCAAAGAAATCTTTCATTTTATGTCATAGTATCTTTTAGTCAAGTATTTTTTTTCAAAATAATTCTTGAATTATTTCCAAGTAACATCTTTCTCTCTAATGTGTTGAACCTACACAAGTTGATCCCACCACATGGATGCCTTTCCCTTCAGTTGATACATTGTGATTTTTTCTTCGGCATGAGAGGAATAATTATGTAGATGGAAATGTTTTTGCGTGCCAAGCAGCCATGTTTCGACATCTTCCTCCTTCTTGTGTTCTCCATCAAACGTAGGAGGCTTAGTCTTGTTCATTTCTCCCTTCAGTTCATCCACTCCATATCTCTTATGGTTTCTGGTAGGATAAGGGCTTGAACTAGTATTGGCTTTCTTATTGGAATATTTTGGGGAGTTGTTGTGGGGTATTCTACCCTACGGACTAATAATCTAGAGATCTAAACTTATATGCAGATCATGACCCTCAAGACTTAACTTTTAACCTTCTACCCAAATCTGAAACCCAGATTTTTACATGCACACAAAAGAAGAATGAACCAACCTTTTTTCGATGGCTGAAGTAGATCCTCCGTTGAGCTGCTTATCCCCTTGCTGCTGCTGCTCCTTCCAAAGGCTTCTCTGCAATCAAGACAATACTATGCATGCATGATACTGATCTATTCTAAGGTTAGAGATAAAAACACAAATCAAATAACATAGATAAGACTCATGTATTCGGGACGGGAAAAGTATCTTTTTTTTTATTAACTTCAATATGAACCAAC
>JZKD02S1679866.1:123185-140038 GCA_000966675.3 Picea glauca | reverse complement strand
AAATACAAGTCATGAATTTATACATCTAATTTTTCTTTGATTTATGTTTTTTTACATTCATAAAATTGACAATTGGGGTGTCATAATCATCCAAGGACATTGTATTTTGTGTGCCATGTCCTTCTATTGTTTGTGTTTCCATGCGCTCGTGTACCATACTTTTGGTACATCGTTGAGAAGGGCGTTGAGGCATCTGTGCAGGGTCATGAACTGCAACAATGAAAATGATCATATCAATATCTTGAAATATAATTGAAATAACTAATTCATTATTTTGATTAACATTACAATATTGTTGTTTATCTGTCTCTATAACTATGACAGTTGGTGCGTTAATTTCTTGTCCACTTGGTTCCTCTCGTAGTTCACCCTCCTAAGATACATGCTCTTCAATTTTGAGAAGATAATATATAAGTATAAGTCAGGAAATAAATATCTACAATCATAGTAAATTTTTCTAATTCTGAAGAATACATGCCAGAATGGGTACTCTACTCCCCACTATCATTGGACATGTGCACCCTTGTATGACGTGGTGTCTATTGAATACCGCTAGATTCACTATTGTGGTAGCATTGTTTCTTGAAAAAAAACATAAATACTTAGTTAAGGGTGATATAATAAAATATGAATAGACTTTACAAGCATGCTACTGCGGTTTCCTTATTCATTTTATTTACCCGTGTGGTTGGGGAGATTGGATTCTGGCCCAAGATTTTCCTATATTCAATCACACTTTTAAAACCATGCTTGTAACCAAGCTTTAGATCCTCCTCAGTGGTAGCAGTGTCGAGCATATTTAACTTCAATGCATAACACTATTAAAAATACCAATAACAAAAACATATATTTGTTCGCTACTGTTAAATAAATATTAACCACAGTTAATCATTTAAATCTTATGATTCTAGATTTTAGTTTTCCATAGCCACCCTGGCCTAGTTTATGTTGCCCATGCTTTTCCACTCTGGCCTTGGTTTCTTTGGAGGTGTCTAGTAGCCTACATGTGGAATTTTTGAAAAAAAATAGATATCAGAACTGTTACTTAAAACGGGAAAGAAAAACATAAATGATCATATTTCACTGATAATATGACATGTGTTGTACCTTGCTTGACCAGCTCGTGGATGTCTTCCTTGTTTTTTAAACAATTTTTCCTTTGCATCCTCTATCAAGGCCTTCCACTCTTTCTCCAGAACCATGGGAGGGCGCTCATGATTGAGGTCCAATTGTAATTTCTCCCTATATTGGGCCCTGGTATATTTTAAATTCTCACCGTCTAGCTTTGTAACCACTTTCTTGTTGAAAGTGTTTCCGAACAAGTTTACCATGTGGTCTATTAAATCATCTTTATTTTTTCTATGTTGGCCATTCTACTGTGTGTGAATGGTGGGGCCAAACAAATCCAATGCTTTGTCATTTAAGTTTCTATAGAAAACATTGTTTATTTCATAAACATGTTATCCATCAATTTATAATAATCTCAACAAATGTCCATTTCAATTTCATGAAAAAAATGAATCAATTAATTAACAATTACATGCAATCTTCTGAATCTTGATCGAAACAAATGCGTCATCCACCAGAAATGTGACATATAGTGATCTGGTTCTTTTAATTCGTTCTACTCCATGCATAATATTTTCCTCTCCATCTACAATACGTTCCTCTCTGGAGTCATGTGGAGTCCCAGGCTCCGACTCATCATGCTTTGGCGTGTCATGTCGGTCAAAATCATTGTGCTCATCAATGGATTTGAGGGGAACCTCAAGAGGCTCAAAAATATTCACTTGCACTTTTCTATGTCAACATTTTTGTTGCATTGGACCATCACTGCTACCTATAGTAGTTGCAGGATCGGCAGGTTCCCGATGCACAAGGTTTAAAATCTCCTACAAACGGAAAACTTTACTTTATCAAATCATATAAAAAATATAAAACAAAAAAACAGATATGAAATTGTCATAGCTGATAAAAATATGTGAAGATGCCACTTACCAAAAAATTAGTTATTATATTTTGTATCTCTACAATTATTGCCCTGTCCTCTTGTGTCAGGGGTCTTTTGCTAAGAAAAAATAGATATTTTATGTTATCCTTCTTCAAGGCCTTCGTTAGAGTTGTCATTGGTTCAGTGGAATAAAATATTTTGTCCTCATAAATATTATTGTATTTAACATTTACCTACTGAGGCACAGTGGGTGCCTTTCCACAGTCACCCTGGACAAATGTAGTGGGTGATTTTCAGACATGGTCACCCTGAATAGAAGTTGACACAATAAATCAACCAACAAAAGTTATGAAATTCACTTGTAACATTTAAACAATAAAATATTGGAGTAATATTAGAAAAAAAAATAATGAAATTTCAAAAATTTAGTTGTTGTAGTCATAAGTTGTTACTGTATTTAACATTTACCTGCTAAGGCATAGCGGGTATCTTTCCACGGTCACCCTGGACAAATATAGCAGGTGATTTTCTGCCACGGTCACCCTGGAAATAATTTGTACAATAAATCAATCAAAAAAAGTTATGAAATTCACCTGTAACATTAAAAAATGAAATATTACACTAATATCAAAAAAACATAATGAAATTTATGAAATTTCGTTCTTGTAGTCATAATTTGTTACTGTATTTAACATTTACCTGCTGAGACACAGTGGGTGACTTTCCACGGTCACCCTGGAAAGATGTAGTAGGTGATTTTCTTCCATGGTCACCCTAGATAGAAGTTGACACAATAAATCAATCAACAAAAGTTATGAAATTCACCTGTAACATTAAAAAAATGAAATATTGCAGTAATATTAGAAAAAAATAATGAAATTTATGAAATTTAGTTGTTGTATTCATAAGTTGTTACTGTATTTAACATTTACCTGTTGAGGCACAGTGGGTGCCTTTCCATGGTCACCCTAGACAAATGTAGCCTGTGATATCTCACGATTACCCTCGATAGATGTTGACACAATAAATTAATCAACAAGAGTTATGAAAGTAATTGTAACATTAAAAAAATGAAATATTGCAGTAATATCATAAAATAAATAATGATAAATGAAGTATATGGAGTAAACAATTGAAATATTGCAGCGATAAATTATAACAATGATTTATCAAAGGTTGCGTTGAATGGTATGTAAGATATTTACCCCCATAGTCACACCCCCTCCATCTATTTGATTTAAGTTGTAATCGATCAACAACTCTTCACCTAGAACTATTGTTTTTGTTGCACATGCAAATACATGATTTCCTTCGCATTCCACAAATATGAAATTCGGTTTCTTAGTTGTTTCCACTGGTTGTGTACTATTTATAAAGACCGCAATGTTTCCAGTAGCTTTTGGCCTTCCATCAATATACATATTTTCCCCTTTATTTTGATTGTTATCTACTAGTTGTATATAATTTGTGGCAACTTTGTATCTTCGCATACTTCATGTATGTTGAACCAACATCAATGATTTTATTTGTATAATGGTTTGACATACTCCATCAATTCAGTTACAGTGCCATAGCCTACCTTTATGCCATCCATGGAAAATAACCCCAATCCATTAAGGACGAAGGAGCAATGCGATACATCCGCCCACTGATGAAGAAATTTGTGTCCACTTAAAGTAGCTCCTTAGGTGTCGATCATTGCACTAGATGTCTATACCTCAAGGACAACTCAATTTCACCTATTCCCTTAGCATCATAATTACATGACCCTCCATTGGCAATAAAAAATTGCATCCGTATACAAAATATTTTTCTTACCTTTTTAGATCTAGTTGATCTAAAACTGGTAGATTTAGTACAACACGTCTCATTTTCAACCTCTCTTGGTATATATTGATCATCACTCGAGGAAGATAGATCTGAGATATACCTATTTGGTGGTAACTACACTCGTTAAAACAAGAATATAAGTTATCATGTGAATATAAGTTTGTGGTACCCGCACAGTTGCATATAGTTGCATAAGTTGCATTGTTGCATAAAGTTGCATATAGTTGCATAGTTTCATATAGTTGCATATAGTTGGATAAGTTGCATATTTTCATATAGTTTCATATAGTTGTATAGTTGTATATAGTTGAATAAGTTGCATATAGTTGCATAGTTGCATACAGTTGCATAAGTTGCATATAGCTGCATAGTTGCATATACTAGTTGCATATAGTTGCAATATAGTTGCATAAAGTTGCATATAGTTGCATAAGTTTCATTGTTGGACAAAGTTTCATATAGTTTCATAGTTGCATATAGTTGCATATAGTTTCATACGAAATTGTCATATAGTTTCATATTTTCATATAGTTGCATAGTTGCATATAGTTGCATAAAGTTGCATGTTACATAAAGTTGCATAAAGTTTCACAAGTTCCATAAAGTTACATAAGTTGCATAAGTTGCATGTTGCATAAATTTGTATAAAGTTGCATAAGTTTCATTGTTTGTCATAAGTTCCTTGGTCATATGTTTGTCTATGGTAGATGCTTTGACCAACACATTTAGGTCCCTCCCTTACTAGTTATGACCTCTCTTGGGCCTTGTGCACTAGTTGGGTCTTTTTTAGTACAACACGTCTCACTTTCAACCTCTCTTAGTATATCGTGATCATCACTCAAGGAAGATAGATCCGACAGATACCTATTTGGCAGTACCTACACTCGTTAAAACAAGTTGCATATAGTTGCATAAGTTGTGGTACACTTGTGGTACCAACACAGTTGCATATAGTTTCATATAGTTGCATAAGTTGCATTGTTCCATAAAGTTGCATATAGTTGCATATAGTTTCATATAGTTGCATAAGTTTCATATTTTCATATAGTTGCATATAGTTGCATAGTTGCATATAGTTGCATAAGTTGCATTGTTGCATAAAGTTTCATATAGTTCCATATAGTGGCATATTTGCTTATAGTTTCATAAGTTTCATAGTTGCATATAGTTGCGTAAGTTGCAAGTTGAGAAATCAAGGGATTCCACCAACACTCATTTAAATTTAAGTTGTAAGTTGAGAAATCAAGGGATTCCAACAATAGATTCCTTACCTTACAACATGTCTCACTTTCAACCTCTCTTAGTATATCTTGATAATCACTCTAGGAAGATAGATCCGACAGATACCTATTTGGTGGTACCTACACTCGCTAAAACAAGAAGATAAGTTATCGTGTGCATATAAGTTTGTGGTACCAACACATTTTCATATAGTTGCATAAGTTACATTGTTGCATAAAGTTGCATATAGTTTCATATAGTTTCATATAGCTGCATAAGTTGCATATTTTCATATAGTTGCATAGTTGCATATAGTTGCAATATAGTTGCATAAAGTTGCATATAGTTGCACAAGTTGCATTGTTGCATAAAGTTGCATATAGTTGCATAGTTGCATATAGTTGCATATTTTCATATAGTTGCATATAGTGGCATAAGTTGCATATAGGTTCATATAGTTGCATATAGCTGTGTAAGTTGCAAGTTGAGAAATCAAGGGATTCCACCAACACTCATTTAAATTTATTTTTAATCGATTGCCAATACTTCTTTTAGTTTGTTGATATTGAGCTCGCACATGTGGTAGTTTATATCTATGAGGATTTAGGATCAATTTTTCAAGCCTGAATTTGATGTGTAAATATTTATGAAGGTATTGGATCCATTAATGACTCCTTAGTATTGTAGACGAGTTGAAGAAGTTTTGAAATCACCAAGAAACCATGCAGGAAACTCAATGTTGCATAGACTAAGAGTTTAATTTTTTTTTTGAGTAATGGAGAATTCACATTGTAGAATCTCCTTCAATATTTTTTTTGTTATCTCTATGAACCATTTTGTCAAGAAAACATCTAAGTCATTGACTTGAAGGACTTGTTGATTTCCCAATCCATCATTTTTCCTCATAATAGATAAATCACTAAGTCAGGAGACCAAAATTCCTTTAAAAGTTAGTAATTGAACCTTCATCATTGAAGTAAGAAAAGAAGGTGTCAATTGTTTTGTATATTTGGATAAATTAGCCAACAAAAGGAAATTTTCTAGGTTGGGAGGCAAGTGAGTCTCCAAACCTAGTGACTAAACCTTCTTGAGGCTTAAGGTATACAATTTGCCCCCAAAAAGAAAAATCACTTATTCAGTGAGGTTACTTGTTGTCCAAACTAACCGATTGAGGTTATTGACCCTTGCACTCAACAAATTTCCTCCTTGGGGTAAATCACTCACTTGTCCTTATTTGTCCTTATGACCTCTCTTGGGCCTTGTGCACTAGTTGGGGTCTTTTCTAGGTTGAGGAGCCTCCCTTGGGTCCCCAAACTTCGCTAATCCATTAAGGCACACTTTTCATGACCAAGGGGTAAGTTAAAGTCAACATGGGTAGTGATAATTGCAACATTGACTAAAACAACCTAACTCGATAGAAAGTTAGATATAGTTCCTATTGATTCACATTGTATACCATCAAAGGTCTGTGAATTGGTCAAGGTGGAATGAGAATGGGAGAACCAAAGTGTTGCTATATTGACTTAGATATATGAACTATCTCCATGATATAAGGACTCATTTGTAAAATGATACATAGTTGAATGTTGCTAAGTCTTAGATAACTAGAACATCGAAGTTGGCATGTTATAAGGCCAATTGAATCTAAATAAGATTGAATGACATCACTGAGGTTTTTAATGATAGAGACAAACACCTAATTACTTTAAGTTTACTTATAAATTGTTCTTATTTTTATTTCTAATATAAATATCTAAACATTGTTTTCAACATATGTGGTTCATTATGATGTCACTGGGATACATAGTGGTCATTTCTTAAAACTAAACCCATGACTTCATCGTCAAGAATCATGTGGAGTGTGCATGTGATCAGGGGATCACCAAATTTGGTAAATGGAGCATCGACTAGGGGATCATGTGTTTCTACCATATGATGTTGTAATTTGACATGGTATCTATGGACAATATTGACAATTTTTTAGAGGGGTGCATGATCTTCCATCAATTTCATTGCCTTTTTACAAAACTGTAAAACCAAATTGATGAAGGACTCATTTGCATTGTGAATAGTGGTTGTTTAAGGCATAGGTTCTTCTAACTACCTTGTACACACATCAAAACTACCTACCCTAGTCTCAATGCCCAAAAGTGCAACATCCATATTTTCAACTATTAGCTTAGTTTTTAACATTAGTAATTTCATTGTAAGGTATTTCACTTTTTGTTTCCAATGGCCTTCAATTGGATTAGAATTGTTATCACATATAAAAATTTTAGCTTTCGACATCTTAGGAGCGAAAATTTCATAGCGTTTAGCTGTCGAAAGTGTAGACTTTCAGTAGCTTAAATCTCAAGGTTTTATATGTTGTTAGCTATCGAAAGTGCAGGTTTTTCAAATAGTGAAATACCTGTCACGTGCCTAATTGGATGTGGTACACCTGTCATCACCAGTTAAACACTTTCGAAATCCTCTCCAGAGGATGGGTTGTTTTCTCTTATTCTGTTGTTAGGGTTTTATTTGATTGATTTTCTAACCCTAGGTTGTGTCATATGATACACGCCACTTATCCGTGTCTCAACATTCCTTTCTCCTCAGTGCAGTGCTCTGTCATTTGCTAACTCGGGTTGGAGATGTGTTGTCACCCAGAAATCAAAGCATAAAGTTGGAAAACATACAGATGGTAGATTCCATGGTTTCGTGCACTCAACAGATATCTGTGCCTAATTTAGTGGTTGTTTTATCTCCAGTAGAAGATTAGTTATGAAGAGCTTAGAAAGTTGAGAACAAACATCAATTACCTATTAAAAATATTTTGTTAGGATTTTCGGAAACTTACGTTAACCTGAAAATGCGCTAATAGCTGCCAAATCTCCATACTTTCGGTAGCTAAAACGACTTTGTTTTGTGCGCACTAGCTACCGAAACTGTAGACATTGGCAAAATTGCAGGATCTTGCCTAGATCATCATCAAACACTGCCAGTTCATTATTCACGACTCCTAGTCTAATTTTGGGTCGAATCTTAGTTGTTTCATGCTGAAGGAATGGCTCATTTAGTATTGGAAAATCTCTTTAATGAAAATCCATCACTAAACCCTAGTTTTAAGGGATTTAGTTATACGTTACTAATTTTATATTCTAGTCCTCAAACATTTGTTCGTTTCTGGGAAGTTTCCTTTTGTAACTCGAATATGTCTTCAGTAATTCGAAGGGGGGTGATAAATATATATTATTGTAAATCTCTTGAGGAGAAAAAGGGGGGGGAGGCACAAGAGTATTTTTGTTTTGTGGTTGTCGCTTTCATTTTTATCTTAATAAATAGTGCAGAAGTTTTGGTTATCTACAATAGAGATTCATGTGATTCTTTTTCAGAGTATGCGTTATTGCTTAATTTCCATGCCATGCAATTTCAATTCATTGTCAAATTTCGTCTTGATTTGTAACTGCTTTATGCTATGGAACTCATCCTTAGATGCTCTATTGCATGAGTAGTCATAAATTATTTCTTTGCAGAGATCTAAAGGCCCATAATTCATCCTTCTATTAGATGCTCTATCCCAATAGTCCTTTGCAGTCATTTTCAACTAATTTATACAAAGAATTCACTCATTGCTAAGTGTTCTTTGTCTAATGAATATGTTTTCCTTCTATTCTGCTATCATACCTTTATGAACATTTCTCTCTCTACAAAATAGTTTCTACCTTGCATTTGTTCCCTAGATATCCATTACCAAGCACTTTTATTGTTTGCATGATAATTTAGACTCCATGCCCAATGGACTACTTCCCCTGTCCAACTCACAAAACCTAAAATCCAAATCCTTTGAAACCCAGAGATCTTCCCATTATTTTGAGCTTATTGAATATCATAATTTCACATTATTTGAGAGATCCCTCTTGGGTTGGAAAGGGAAGTTTCCAATCCAAAGTGGTTTGAGGTTACCTCAAGATTTTCTTGTAGCAACCCAAGTCAAGTTCCGAGTGATAACAAGAACAATAGTTTAACTTCTTCTCCTAGAATGAACTTAGGTTTTCAAGACAATATGAGAGCCAAGGTTTACCAAACCCTCTCTTCCTTGAAGTTTTAATGTAGTTTCAAAATTATTGGTTGGATACTAATAACTTTATCATGGAGATATTAGGTTAGCATCCCTTCAGTTCCCTTAGGAAAAATGGTTAGTTTTTCTTCATATAAAAAGACACAATCATCATATATAAACACAATGAATCAATAAGGCTAGAATTTTCACCTTTAATGACTTCAAATGCTAATTTTTATATGGTTTAATGGAAAAAAATCAAGTTTTTCACCTTGTGCCTAATGAAAATAATATAAATGAGATTTATCTACAACATCCAACAAATACAACTCTTCTCTTGGCTACTATTGGATTTGTTTTGAATAGAGGTACTCACCATTCTTGGTTCCCTCGCGTGTTCCCTCTGTGTGCCCTCGTGTGCCCTCCCTGTGCCCTCAACTTGTGCCCTCCATGTGCCCACCGTTTTCCCTTGAATTTTTCCCTCGTGTGTCCTCTGTGTTCCCTCGACATGTATCTCCTCCCTGGCAGTGTATCTCTTGTGACTTTCTCCTCGCAGAATATCTCCTTGCAGACTATCTCTCTCCCTCATAGTGTATCTCCTCCCTGGCAGTGTATCTCCTCCCTCGTAGACTCCATCCCCTTGGTCGCATGCATAATGATCTCCTTGGTTGCATGCAATGGGATCCTTCTTATGTTTTGGATATTCTCCTCTCTCGTAGACTGATTATCTCCCCTTGGTTGCATGCTCCCATTGGTCGCATGCTCCCATTGGTCGCATGCTCCCATTGGTCGCATGCTCCCATTGGTCGCATGCTCCCATTGGTCGCATGCTCCCATTGGTCGCATGCTCCCATTGGTCGCATGCACAATGATATCCTTGGTCGCATGCAATGGGATACTTTGTATTCTTTGGATCTCACAATAATGGTTTGAATCCCTTAGGACATGATCGTGGTATTTTGAATTTACATGTTTTGGTATTAAATTATTTTTGAAATTTTGGGTAGACTTAATTATTTTTTAATGTTTCAAGTTTAAAAAATATTATAAAAAAGATTTTAATTTATTATTCCAAGGTGTCTAGAAGCATCATAGATATTTAAATTTGTAATTATAATTAGAATAACACCATTACATTGAACTCATGACCACTATTTCATTGAACACACTAACTCCCTAATACATAATAATGTGTAGCCACTGTGACCTAGAACACAGTACCCTCTATATACCTTGTGACCCTTGACACAATCACCTCCTAACCCACGATGGCCTTGACATAATCAACTTGACATATTAACCTCTTAGACACCTCAATCCCTAACCAATGTGACCCTCGAGATACTATTCCCTTTAACTTGGAATACTCACCTCCTAACACACTATGACTCCAAACTATTATGACCCTTGTTACACTATAATTTCTTACAAACTAACCCTCTAACACACTATAACCCCTACTCATTGTTATCCCAAACAAAATATGACTCTTAACAAATTCACCCATTAATACATGTTGATATTTACTAATATGAACTTGGAAACACTATACTCTCTGACCAATATTACCTTTACACAATCATTTGCTAATACCTTTTTCCATGTCAATATGCATGGTAAATAATCGAAGACTTCACCATCATATGTGGGTTGTAACCAGGGTAAATCGTTTCACAAGGACATCGAATATTAAAATATAACATATAATGGGCTCAAGGACTTGATTTCGAGATCTCTTATTTTCAATTCACACTACTCAACCACTTGAGCTATCCCATTGAGCTTGGAATCTCATAATACACTATGAACTTTGATCACATTAACCTCTTAACACAATGGGGCTCTTAAGTATTATGACTTTGAACACATTATACCTTCAATCCCTTGTGCTCTTTCATACAATCAACTTTTGACCACTCTAACCCTAAACACATAGTACACCCTAACCTTTATGACCCTAGACACAAACACCCCTTAATGCACTATGACCCAAAACATTCTAACCCACCCTTTTGACAATATTGACCACATTGACCATGTTTTACTACATCGACCATATTTGGTCATATTGATAATGTTTCATCGTGTTTGATTGTTGTTGACCATATTTTCCATGCTTGAATATATCAAATGAAGTGACTCACTAACTCTTAATCCTCTAAGATACTAACCTCCTTATTCATTGACTTTAGTAACCCATTAGCAATATTTAACAATCATTGACCATATTTGCCATGGTTAACCCACAAATACTTGGACCTCATAATTGACTAACGCAACAACTCTTAATCTATTAAGTAAGTAATGTTGTCACCTAGTGATCTACTAACATAGTCAACCCCTAACGCACTATGACCACAAACATGTTAACTTTTCCCTTTCACACTATGACCTCAAGTATGCTAATCCTTTAATATCATGTGACCCTTAAACCCATGACCATCAACATAATCACCCCCTACTACTCTACATTTCAAAAACACAATAACCATTATAACACCTAACATTTGTAACCCTATACGCAATATACCTCTTCATCCTCATTACCAAGTCTTCTGTAAAAAAACCTTATGGTGCACATGATGCACATCAACTAGAGAGTGTCATTCTTATCCTTGTCATTATGTTGGTCACCATTGGATCTATTAAGTATTCATTAATGGATATTAACATAATGATAAATATAAAATTCAAGGAAACAATGAAACTAATTATAATGGGGAAGATGTTGATGGAAAGGGTGATGATGGTAGCAATGAAGAAAAATAATCTGTTTTGGTAAAAAAAAAAAAAAATCATAAATAAGGTTTCCATTTAAAAAACTTCTTCCATATATTTTAACATTAGTTTCCATTATATGATTATCTTATTGTAATTGTTATGTAAAAAAAATTGAATGCACATTATGCACATCAATCAGAGTGTCAGTATTATTTTTATCAATGAAATCATGCTAATCATCCTTATACTAATGATGAAGATGATTCTAATGAGTATTTCCCAAAAAAAACATTGCAAATTATCATCAACACTATTTTATCTTCAACAATATGGCACCTTTAAGATGGTAAGTGCATGTATAATTTCTCTTTTTCCCCTCTTTTACTTTTGCATGTCACTATAATAGGGTAATTGTTATTCGCTTGATTCTGTGGTAGTTAATTATATTTATTTTTGTATCTGTTCTCAACCTCTCTTTATTGTAATGCATCATTGATTGATTTATTTTGTTCATCTTTATTTAAAACTTAGTGCCATTATTCCAACACTTCACATTGAAGGGTGATGACTAAGACTAGAGGTAACTTTCAATTCAAGGATAGGAATGACCAGGCCCACATCAAGTGAAGGAAGAAAATTAATAAGGTACATGCGTTCTCCCATTCCATGTCAACAACAATGCATCCATTCACTGGGAACACTAAAACCCGACAAAACAATGAGTCCACTAAATTAGGGTTTATGGTTTACATGATGAATTGATGATGGAATAAAGTGGGTGTGTGAGTCAAATTTGAGTCTAGAAACCCTCCCATATTGTTAAGGCATGTGAATAGTATATCCATGTCAAATTTCAATGCATATAGAAAGAGTTTGAAAAAAATTCAATGTTGGCCCCATTCAGAGGTCCCTGTTGCCCGTGTCTAGTCCTAGTAAAATTTCCTTGTAAAATTTGTATAAAATATTTGGAGAATGATAATTTTGAAGGTTTTAGGCCTCTTCCTACACACCATAGCCAGATCACCTCTCATTGACAGTCTTTGTATTGATCCCTTTTAGTTTTGGGTTTTTAGTATTTTCAATTGCACACACCTTTCAATCTAGTCAAAGTTCAATTAATGTCTCTTGTTACTATAGGGTTATAAAGCCTCATTATCCAAATAACCATATGCCTCCAACCTTGTGATCTAATGATCGTTTGGTGACAAGTGTCATGAAGTGTGATGACTAAGACTAGGGGTAACTTTCAATTCAAGGCTAGGAATGACCAGGCTCACATCAAGTGAAGGAAGAACATTAAGAAGCTACATGTGTTGTACCATTCCATGTCAACAACAACGCATCCATTCATTGGGGTGACATACCTACATAGTTGGTATAATTAGGCACAGTCGCGCAGAGCTCCTCTTAGTTTTGAGAATGGTTCATTCTCTACTAAACAGGGGAAACCATGTGAAGGTGGAAGCTCTAATTATGCCCCCCCCCTGGCTCACATCACTCTCAATTTCCCCATATTACCTAATTTGAAATTATAAAGAACATGTATCATATACTATATTATACAAAATAAAAACATATAAAGATCATATAAAATATATAAACACGTACCTCTTCTTTTCAACAATTAAATATCAGTCATCTTCTTCTTCATTCAACTCAACACCTATATCAGGATCTGGTTCAAAATCAATATTGGTGAAAGGATCATTCATATCAACATCACCATCAACGTCGTTTTTTCTAATATAGTTATTGATATCGTCAATTAGATCGTCGTCTCCTACATTTGGATGATCACCTTCTTTAACTTCTTCGTCTGACACATCGACTACATGAGCCACCTGCTCATGATCTTCATAATCATGATTTTCTTCCTCATTATTATATTCATCCTTAGCTACATGATTATACTTTACTGGTCTTCCTCTTGGATCATATCTAACAACGTATGACCAACCTTCTTTACTAGGCACCTCTGAGTAAAATACTTGCTCACATTGACTTCGAAGAACATACGGCTTTGTACCCGGTTCAAATTCCCTTGTATTAACCATGGTAAATCCATTATCATTCTCAATAATAGTTCTTTCAGGATTACGTTCATGCATCCATAGCCTGTACCATTTAACTCAAACAAAATTGTTTTAAAGGAATTAAAATTACACTCAGTTATATCCTCAAAATGCCAATAGTACCTGTTCTCAGTTTCTTCCATATTTTTGTCACTTCTAGAGGAAATGTTTGTGACCTTAAACACTGCAATTATCCCACAGCCTGAGGTTTTCATCTTATCATCCAACAGTTTGATACGAAATTTACGACCATTACACCACATATCCTTGTGATGTTTCAACTACAACATGGAAAACAAGTTAAAAATACATTACCGATTAATAAACCTCATATAGGACTTAGTAAATATATATTTCAAAAATTAAACAAACCAAATACATTGAAAAATTGGGAAATAACTAGGAAAATGTGGGTGAAAAATTTTACTTGCTTGTTTATGTTTTAAACCAAAGGTTAAATCAACTTCCTTTGATGTAAGATCAGGAAATTGATCTCGATGGCGGTGCGTTGTTTCAATCATCTTACTCACCCCTTCCCATGATAACCTACCGAAGTATTCTTCAATATATTTTATCCAATGCTCCATCCAATCAAGGTTGTTTGCAATGTATAAATGTAAAGCATCCCACTCTCAAGCAACGATATGATAAAATAACAATATAATATCATTAATTAGATATTGTTAATAAAGCAATAATTTAATATAGTTCAATATGCAGGAACAAAAAATGTAAAAAATCAGTATGATAAAATAAAATTGGAAAAATAAATCTGCAATATATTAAATCTATGTCAACATCTAATAATTACCTTTCAGAGTTCTGATTTTACCTTTCCCCAATAGGACCTCCCCATCAAATTTGTTGATGGAGTCGAGATTCCAAATGCGAGGCACATTCATATTTTCTGCTAATTTAGGTAGATATTGACTAATATACTCCATGCATTGATATACCATATATCCCTAAACCATAGAACCCTCTGGATGCGCTCTTTGTCTAACAAAATCCTTCAGTGACTTCAACTTCCTCTCCACCATCCACATCGACCTTATGTGTACTGGTCCACATAATTCAATCTCCTCAAATTAGTGTATGAGGTAGTTTTCTTGTGCATTGAAAAATGTTGGAGGTAGATATTGTTGCATTTGACACATTAGTCAAGGAATTTCTCTCTTCCAATACCTTATATCTTATTTATGGATTTATTTTGATGATAGTCACCTACAAATGTCGATGCAATAAAATAATATCAAGGCACACAAAAATTTGTAGATAAAACATAATATGTAAATAAGTTCTGCCACAAATCACATTAGAAGTACATTTTCCTTATAAAACAATACTTACCTCATGTATTTGCCAAGTACATAAAAAATTTGTTTTATGTTGTTGTCAAAGTCATTTGGGAGAGATAAAGGTAGAACATACTGTAACAAAAAACAAATAATTATTATTTGTTTCCAAAAAATGCATACCAATAAGGAAATATATTATAACCTACTAATTACCTTAATGAATGTATGCCAGTCATGTGTTTTAACCCCACCAAAATCACCTTTTTTTGTTAATATATATTGTATGTTCGACGAAAACCCCATCGGAAACGTAATTTTTTGAATGGCCTCTTTTACAATATTTCTCTTTTTCTCCATCAATAACCAAGAAAGACTACTATTTTGTTCACGACCATCGCCATTAGAATTAATAATAACACTTTGCAATGTGTGATTAGCTTCCTGGATGTCACATCAAATCTTTCCAATTCTCTCTTTGTCAGTCCTTCCATCTAATATTTGCCATAACAATTTTGTTATGTTCTTTCCGATATGCATTGTATCAAACAAATGAACTATTTGTAGGTTCTCATAGTATGGAAATCTACTGAATTGCATCAGGTAGCTTTTAAATATTCCTTTGACACATCTAGTAATATTGAATATGAGAGACACAGTCGGATTGGGATAGTTGCCTTCCGATCCAACTTTTTCTAATCATCTGTTGAAGTTCTTGTAGGTGAAGTACCTGGATCTACCGCAATCCATTGATCTATGTCCACCAACAAGTCTTCCATCTTGAGCTTCCATAGCTCAAAACTTTTCCCATTAAACTTCTTGATCTCCATCTTCGAATTTCTTGCCATTTCCTTTCACCTCGAAAATCAATACCACAGATATCCCACTATAACAAGGATTTCCATAGTCCCAAGACAAACCCTTGATGACAAAGGCGTTCCCCTGAAGCCAACAAAGCTCTGATACCAAATTTATATTTTAAGCATGTACAATATTTACTACAAACATATTTTCAGTAAAAGAACAAAAAATATACAATGGAAAATATAAACATTACACAGATATTTTTCCCCTGGAAACCCAAACTAGGAAAACCAACATATTCTATATTCATTCATAGTGTTACATTGTTTACAATACAATATACATATAGGAGCCAAGGGCATCCGAAACCCTAACCCAATGAACTGGACTAGTCAACAACCCTAATTCCTTAACCAGAAATAGAAAACCATCGGCAAAAACTAGGTGCCAAAAAACTGCCCAAAAATGTGACATTACTACTTGTGCAAATAATATAACACATACCCAACACCTTGAATCTACTCTCATTTATATTTCAGCCTCAACCTGTTAGGGTCCTATAATTTTTATAGGTTAACTCTTCATGCTGACTGATAGTCATTCTTCAGTGATTCTGGGGTTGAAAATAATATTCCATGTAAATTATTTCCAAAAAGATCAAAAAATAAAAAAAAAATCTTCGTTGCGTATATTTTTTATCCTAAGTTTGCTAGAGAACAAGACATTTTTTCTTTTATTTCTCAACACCCGCATAAATCTCCATCGAAGGCATAAACTACTCTCCAGATCAATGATCCTCATCCTTTTTCGGACCCCCCGACCTTTCTACCTTTAATGGTGGTGGAGGGTTCTGAAAAGTGGTTTTCCCTGTTGTAGGTACCACCTAACATGGCGCATCCTCATCATTTGAGACCCCC
>JZKD02S1679866.1:90602-123084 GCA_000966675.3 Picea glauca | reverse complement strand
TCCTCCTCTCCCTACTTAACATCTATCCTCCACTCACCCTACCGCTCACCATTCTCGCCTCTTCATACCCCTCACCTCCCACATATACTCCTCCTCTCTCTACACGCCACCTATCTTCCACACTCCCGATATTTCTCACCTCTCACATCTACTTCCCCCCTCTCACTACATGTCACCTTCTCGCTACTACTTCCCACACCTGCCACCGTGTCATCCTATTTGTAGCCAATCACATTTTCCCACATGACCATTGACCATCGACTATCCCATAATGAGCCTGCGCTAAGCTAAGCTATCAAACTACCACCTCCATCGGCCACCTTCAACTACAATATAATTCCCAGTAAAGTTATTCAAATGTACAGATGGAAAAGAAATCAGTACGAGAATAGTAAGAAAATTGTGTGGATTAAAAACACATGGCATGAA
The DNA here is from genome assembly GCA_000966675.3 of Picea glauca. Classification (NCBI taxonomy): domain Eukaryota; kingdom Viridiplantae; phylum Streptophyta; class Pinopsida; order Pinales; family Pinaceae; genus Picea; species Picea glauca. Next base: position 122,655 of record JZKD02S1679866.1, on the reverse strand, counting down.
GGCACCTGGAAGAAGAATATCAATAGTCAATCACCGATTCAAAATTCCAATGCACAATTTTGAAAAACAAAGCCACAGTCACCAATAAAGACTAGCATCTAAGAAGAATTCAAAGACAGATCGTCAACAACCTCTATCAAATCAGCAGGCGGTTCCTGGATCTAAGAAGAATTCATCTACAAGATCCATCCTTTGAGTCATTTGGAAGTTTGTTTCATAGTGATTGCATCTAAAGTTTATTTTTAGACAATCAAATCAAGCACCTGAAATCTGAACTGATCTTAAAGATTCCTATAGTTTTTGTAATTAGAGATATAGTTAGATAAAATAAACCCTTCTCATTTATGACATGATTCTTTGTAAACAACTTATAAATACTTCCCATTTCGAAGTATTATGGGATGAGACCTATTCGTAGGGTAGGATCAATATTGTAGAGAAACTCCTAGATCCTCCTTTGATCAAATGTCAGTAATACAGTGCAACATTACATGATCCTTGTGTCAATTTTCATTGGTGAAGTACATTTCCCTGTAAATTTGTTCTTTCTGTTACCACTACTGCTTTCTAGATTCTGAATTATTCTGAGAATATAAAGAAACATAATTTGTTTTAATGTATACTATGTCTTTGGATTGGAATAATTTATGTGTTTTCCACTGAAGATTGAAAACAAAATTCTCAATTGCTATGTTTTTAATTGGATTTCTAGACCTTTGCCATCTCTTCCATACATTAAATATTTGAGGATCCATTGAATTTTCCTATCCTTCCCTGCAATATTAGCATGTTAAACTTGTTTTGATCAATTATGAGCTATGACTCCATTTTCCCAATGGACCTCCCTTGTTGTTCGAACCAAACAATTTAAAAAACCAAACCCTGCACTATCATAACTAGCCTAAAATTTCCAGCAAACAAAGATAAGACTTATAGAGAGATCCCTCTCTAAGTATAGGAGGGATAGATCCCAAACTCTGAATAGGTTTTGTGGTTACCTCTATCAACTTCTTCCTCATCCTGAGAAATCAAAAAGTGATAACATTTTGGAGACCATACTGGGGATGTTCCTCAGAAAATCATATCAAGTTCCAGATCTGACTATTGATGGTCAACAGTGATCAGACACAAGAAGGATGAACCATATATCTGGTGACTCCAATTGAATCCAAATCAATTTCAATTCAAAGATTCCACTGGAGGAAGAACTTGAAACGTGACAAGACAATATGGAAAGATCATGAATTCAAGTTGGAATTTTATCCAAGACATAATAGGATTTATTTTTAATTATTTCTTTTCTTTTCTTGATCCTGTTCACGACCATACTGCTGACACTTATGTTGATTATATTCAACTTGATGAGCCTAAAAATATTAAGACTAATTTGACAGTTCCTGTACATACTCCTACACCTATTAAAATTCCATATAGATACAAGCCTCTTATCTTACCTCCTGTACTCCATGATTTCCCTGCAAATTATTACAATTATCTTCCCAGTTTTGATGGAGAATATGGTAACATCATTGTTGAAAAACACATTCAGGGTTTTGAACATTTTCTTCACCTTTTTGAGGTTGAAGAAGATGATGTATGTATTGATATTTTTGGTGTATCTTTGCAAGGTAAAGCTAAGGAATGGTTCAAAAATTTGTCAGTTGCAAGCATCTATGATTTTAATCATTTTGTGAAAGTATTCCTTAATAAATGGGTGATCAAGAGGAATCTTTTTATCATTTTAGAAGAATATGATCATTTGAAAATACATCCAGGAGAAACAGTGCAAAACATTTAAACAAGGTCCAATTAAATCTACCATTCAATGCCTGCTAAGATAAAACCTCCTCCTGGTTTAGCTCTCTTACACTACATGGATTCCTTTGATACGAAAATGGAATTTCATTTAAGAGAAATGAATACTACAACGCTTGAAGAAATGTAGAACAGTGAAATAGGTGTAGAAGATAATTTGTTAATCAAAAATTCAAAGTTGAAGGCAGATGAAAAGGAAAACATAGAGAAGGAGCATATGGCATCTTTAGAAGTGAAATTAGACATTTTGGAAAGAACAATGAAAGAAATGATGCAAAATATTATTATAAGAGATGAACTTGTTGTTCAAAAAAACCATGTCCCACTTGTTTTTGAAAAAGAAAGGGTCACTATTCCAAATCGTTTTTCTCTTAATTCTTGTTACAATAAATCAGAAAATGATTATTTTATATATTCACTTCAAGCCATGGAAAAAGATGAAACTCAAAACCAGTTTGTGGAGGAGAAATCAACTAATATAATATGTATGCTTGATGACATTGCTTATATGGATGTTTTACCCAAGTATGATCAGTATGATGATGACTATGTGGTCAAAATTGAAGTTGATTGTTCAAAGAAACCAGATGCATGTTTTTGGGAAAAGGAAGCTCATCTTTAGCAATTCAAATATAACAATCATCCCATGCATAGAAATCATGATAGCAATGAAGAAAATTCATAAAATTTTAAAGTAAGTGAAAATTATTTTCCCTTGTGTTTCTCTTCATTCCAATTTATGAGAGAAATCTATAAACAAGCATACAAGCGAGTTGTAAGAAATATTATGTGAAATATTTCTTATGAATCAGTTGAGGATGTCATTTGTGATATGGACGTTGTTCTAGCTCCGGAATTACATCCCCTGAGTTAGATTAATTTTCAAACCACATATGAATTGATGCAGTATAAGTTTTGATTCATTCCAATTTTTGAAGAAAAAGTCTGATAATATCTCTGAAGAAAAGATTGATAAGCCTATAGAAAATCATGTAGTCTCATTGGAACCATTGAATAATAAATTGCAACAGTTTTCTCAGTTTCTCCATGATCCAATAGCTAATATGTTGGATAATGTTTGTAGCCAAAGTCCTTTTCCATTAGTTGACTATGATCCTACAAACATATATGATAAAAAACTAATCACGCAACCGACTTCATTATCTTGTTCAATAGGAGTATCGTTAGAAAGCTCTTCCAAGAATTTGTAGCCCAATCAGAAATTGTATGATGATATAGATAACATATTTGCAATCCCCAACCATGACCTTAAAATTGCTAAATACTTTGAACATCAATAAATAGGTCATGTCTATTATGATCCTATAGCTATCTATATGAATGAGTTTTTCTCTTTAGAATTCCAATCGATTTCGAGTGCCTCTTTTGTCTTTCATGGTTCCAAGGTTCTCTGTTGTAAAGGTCAGGCTGACAATCAGTTTCAAGTGCCATTACCAGAGTTGGTTCTCATGATTGTTGGAAACATTGAGGGATCCCAGGTATTGGATCAAATCTTTGATTGGCTATATTGGATATTCTATATCACTTGAATTCAAACATTCAGTGTTAGAATAGGATTGCATATAAATAATCTTACTAGGTAAGCATCTTTTCAGCGGTCACATTTTCAGTGTGCAAATAAGAATAGTGCTAGGAGCACTTTTCAAGCATCTTTTCAGTTTTAGTTTAGAATTCAGTACACATATCATATTTATGTTTGAAATTTAGCCACAGAGGTTTCATGACAGAGCAGTTTGAAGGCTTGGAATCATCCCAATGGATCAGGTTATTGGTCTATGTTGTTCTTGGCACCTCACTCGGAAGATACCATCCCCAATCGGAGCCTATGTTAGGGTCCTATAATTTTTATAGGGTAACTCTTCATGTTGACTGATATTCATTCTTCAATGATTGTGGGGTTGAAAATAATATTCCATGTTGTAAATTATTTCCAAAAATATTAAAAAATAAACATTTTTCTTCGTGGTGCATATTTTTATCCTAATTTTTCTAGAGGAAAAGACATTTTGTCTTGTAGTTCTTAACTCTCGCACAAGTCTCCATAAGCGGCATCAACTCCTCTCCATATCAATGGTCCTCATCCTTTTTCGGACCCCCCCAACCTTTCTAACTTTAACGATGGGGGTGGGGGTCAAAAAAGTGGTTTTCCCCACTACGGGTCCCACCGAATGTGGTGCCTCCTCATCATTTCAAAAACCCCCCTCCTATTTACTCTTACCCCATAACCCCCCCTCCAAAATCTTCCAAACCACCACCCAATAGCACCATTTCCCCACCGACACTCCTCCTCTCCCAACTTAACACCTATGCTCCACTCACCCTACCATTCACCATTCCCACCTGTTCATATCCCTGACCTCTCACATCTACTCCTCCTCTCTCTACATTCCACTTTTCTTCCGCATTCCTGATACTTATTTCCCTTTGCATCTACTTCCCCCCTCTCACTACACGTCACCTTCTCATCGCTTCTTCCCACACACGTCACCGCGTCATCCTATTCATGGCCAATCACATTTTCCCACATGACCATTGACCGTCGACTATCCCATAATGAACCCACGCTAAGATAAGTTGTCAAACTACCATCTCCATCAATCACCTTCAACTACAAGATAATTCCTAGTATAGTTATTCAAAGGTACAAATGGAAAAGAAACCAATACAAGAATAGTAAGCAGATTGTGTGGATTAAAAACACATGGAATGAAGGAAACTGGCAGTGGAAGATCATCAGTAAATCATCGATTCCAATTCCAATGCACGATTTTTCAAAAAGCAACCACAGTCACCAATAAAGACCGAAAACTAAGAAGAGGTCAAAGACAAATTGTCAACAACCTCCATCAAATCAATAGGCAGTTCCAAGATCCAAGCAGAATTCATCTACAAGATCCATCCTTCAAGTCACTTGGAAGTTTGTTTCATAGTGATTGCATCTAAATTTTATTTTTAGTAAATCAAATCAAGCACTTGAAATCCGAACCGATCTTAAATATTCCTATATTTTTTGTGATTAGAGATATAGTTAGATAAAATAAATCCCGAACATTTCTGACAAGATCCTTTGTAAACAAATTATAAATACTTCCCATTTCAAAGTATTATGGGTTGGGACCTATTCGTAGGATAGGATAAATATTGTAGAGAATCTCACAGAGCCTCCTTTGATCAAATGTCGGTAATACAATTCAGCATTACAAGATTCTTGTGTCAATTTTCATTGGTGAAGTACCTTTCCCTATAAATATGTTATTTATGTTACCACTATTGCTTTCTACATTCTAAATTATTCTGAGAAGACAAAGAAACATAATATTTTTTAATGTACACTCTCTCTCTGGCTTGGAATAATTTCTTTTTTTTCCACTGAAGATTGAAAACATAATTCTTAATTTCTCTATTTTTAATTGGATTTCTAGACCTTTTCCATCTCTTCCATACATTAAATCTTTGAGGATCCAATGAATTTTCCTATCCTACCCTGCAATATTAGCCTATCAACTTTTTTTTGATCAATTATGAACTGTGACTCCATTTTCCCAATGACCCTCCCTTGTTGTTCCAACCAAACAATTTAAAAAATCAAACCCTGCACTATCATAACTAGCCTAAAATTTCCAACAAACAAAGCTAAATATTATAGGGAGATCCCTCTCTGACTCTAGGAGGGATATATCCCAGACTCCAAAGTGGTTTTGTGGTTACCTCTGTCAACTTCTTCCTCATCCTGAGAAATTACAGAGTGATAACACAACCAACTATGTGTTGAGTTGGGTATCTATAAACTCACATACCACTATATTCAACATTTCTCTTTGCGGCCTTAAGTACAACTTAAGGGGTGTTGTTGAGAATGATTACCAATGTTATTTTATGCAATTTATCTAGTTACTAAATCATTTACAATTTTCAATGACGAGGAGCTTGTGAGAATTAGAATGCATCTCGTATTACTTAGTTTTAGATCTTAATTGCCTAGGCAATGCATGTATGAGGCTTTTGTAGGAAGGGTCTAAAGTAAGAACATGTGTACATGCTACAACATTTTTATGTTGTAACCTTATATATTTGGACTTTTGTTTAGTCTATGGTACCTTGAGTATGGAAATTTCTTTTCTAGGAACCTTCTCTCTTACTTTTCTATTTCAATTTCTTCACAAAATTGTTGAAAATATGTTGATCCTTCTACAATTTTATTTTATGTCTATTTCGCTTCACCCTTTAATGATTGCTTTTATATTTCTAACACCTCAACTATTTACTCATAGATTTCCTAACATAACAACTTATATGTGGATGTCGATCTTTCTTTTGGATTTGCATCTCATTATAAATATGGGTACCATGGAATGTCTTGTGGATGAGGGTAACACAATTTCCTTTCTGAGGCCATTCATGAGAGTTGCAGAGGGGAGTTTCCTTCAAGTTGTATAGTGGTTTTTTGAGAGAATTTGTAGGGACATGGAACTCTGTATTTCCCTCACAACTATGGCATCAAGTGGAGAAGTGGAAATATACAATTACCTATTTCCTCATGTACCTCAACATGTTCTATTAACTCTGAGTGTTGATATTATCAAAGTTTTTGGGGAGTGTAGTGGTGGTTCATTAAAGGTTAAATATTTCCTCTTGCAAGAGGATTTAATTATTCTTAAAGCTACATACCATACAACAAACAATATTGCAAAATCAGAGGATGAAGCAACAATATTTTAGTTACGCACCTTCTTACAAGAATATTGGTGAGAGGAATAAGAGGTCATCAATTTGGAAAAAATCATTACATGATTGTAATGCAAGTGATCATGCATTTTTACTACTCAACTATACTTGCAAGTATCAAACATACTTGATATTTTAAAGGAAGAACATGAAGTTGATTCTAGAAAGATGGAGAGTTGATTCTAGAAAAAGAGGATGGTTCTACACAGTGCAAGGTCGATGAGAAGGAAGAAGAAGAAGGTATGTCAACAAGAAATAAGACTATCTTAGAGATTCAAGTGATTTCACTAATTCATAGGAAGAAAGTGTCAGCAAGAGAACTAAAGAGTTCACTATAAATGCAATAGACTGAGTGGAAACACTCAAAAAACTACAACTTCTAGTTCAATTTACAAGAACAAAAACTAGTCAAACAAGAAGAAATGAGATACAATAGATTTCTTTGCAAGAAGAAATGGCATACAGATATTCAAACAATAATAAATGAGGTCAATAAATCTTCTTACCTCACTTGAATTAATGGAATTATGTTAATTCCATGCAGAAACTACACGCTTAACAGAGGAAACCAACTATGAAATTGTCTCACTGAGATCATGTGCACAAATAATTACATGTTGGTACCTAACACTCAAGTTGACATATTTTGCAGTGGCTCTTATTGGGATACTTTCAACTCCAACTAAGGGTTGTGAAATCTATATTGACACTCTAGATTTTCACTTATCTTACTGTCAGATTTACAAGACTCTAATGGTGCCATATAATGGAAAATATATTCTTCTCCTGGTTCTCTGTTACTATTTTCCACCTAAAAGACAATGCCAAGTTTCAACATAGTTAGTTCAATAAACAAATCAAAATAAATAACAATTTAAATTAAACCAAAAAGAAACACTCATTGTCAATTTGTCTCTTTTGGCCCACAACCCACCTCAACCAAATGTATATGGAGCCCTCACATTGTCTCTTGCTTTCATGCCTTTGTTCCTCTTTGTCAAATATTCTTTAGAACACGTAGTTTCCTTTAATGCTTCCCATTCTTTTGGCTATAGAGTGGATTATGTCCTATCTTTTTCTTCAATTATTAATTTTCTGCAATTGTATCTATAGTTGTTCATCAGAAGACTCATCTTAGACTTGTAATATTTTCTAGAGATTTGTCCACTAACAGTCTCAAAAGAATTTTCCATTTTTTGTATAACATTTTCAACACTTTGTGGATCTTGATATGCAAAATTTGATTTGGTAATATCCAAATGGGCCCTACATCTTATTCCCAACTCGGAGGCTCACCTTGTTGCATTTGGCCCTATGGGATCACTATATTTCGACACGTCAACCAAGAATGGCTTCTTACCTTCTATTTTTCTTTCTTTTGCATTCCTCTTTGTAAATCTATGCAAACCTTGATTCAATCTTTGTCTTTTAACAAAAGAGGACACATCTTCTATACCACTAGAAATACTTCTAGCTGATCCAGTTCCATATGTAGATGCAATAGGTGTATTTTGAAGCATGACATATGTAAGTGTATTATATTCACAACTTGCATTAACCAGAACTACATGCTTCTTGGCCACATTGGATTTGGAAGTAGGTAGCTCAATACCGGTCTCTATAGATGTTGGTTCTAATATCTCCTTTAATTTTGAATAAATGATCTCCAAACTTGATTTTCCATTTATCTCATGATTATTGATAATCTCTTTTAGGCTTTGTGTGAAGAGATCATCCTTATATTATACAACACCATGTGAAATATCTTCTTGCACACCACCACATGCATTATCAATTTGAACATCATCACCACCACTATTCTTTTCAAAAATTACATTCGTTGCATCATTAATGTGTTTTCTTCTATGTGGAGTTGGTAGAAATACATCTTTATTTCCTTTTGATTTTTTCTTCACTTTCTCTGTGCTATTTTTTTCATGCCTATAAAAAAAATCCATACTATGCCTTATATACATAAAGTTCTTGCCTATAAATAATTATGCATTATAAAACAAAAAATATACTATTTAAGTGTATTAATAACTTGCATGTCTGTCAAACCAAGAGAAGATAAATATTCATCATTCTTAGCTACATTTTCTCTGAGAGAGAACTCATATTATGTCAAGCTTTCTTCATTACCGTTGAAGTCATCCAGTTTGCGCTTCACATGATTTTTGTTCATATCCTAAAGTCCAATTAAAAAATAATGTAAAAATCATCCACTTAAATACATAGAGTGTTCTATCTTTTGTTTGAAAAGACAATGTGGTTTTCCCAGAAAAAAATAAAATAAAATAATTTCTAACCAAATTCACATTGAATTGATCCCGAGAAATAGAAAAGCACCCATCATATAACAAAGAAACACTAACAAAGAGTCTATAGAAATATTCAAATTCAGCTAGTAAATTCCCATGGTATGGAAGGTTACATAGGAGTGTATTCTCTGGTGATCGAAGACAGTAAACCAAGAAAACATACCACCATAACATAGTAAGAAAACCTGACTAGGGTGTCATGACCACTTGCAAACCAGGACCTACATAGACATGGTGCATTCCAATGATCCATGTTCCTGCCTAGGGTAGGAATTTAAAAACGCAATAGACCATCAAATTTTATGGTTTTGACAACTTTGTTACCCTTTTTCACAGTTTCAACGATGAATGTTGATGGCCATAAAACAAATTTACCATATTTGACGAGAAAACTACCTCGTGATGGGAAAGTTTCCTATCAAATTCCATCCCTGGTCCCATTGTGATAGGAGAAGAAACCATATAGGATTACATAAGCATGTAATTTAATTAGTATCGGCATGTGACAAGGATAATCAAGTCTCTTCTCATAATTCCCTTGAAAAAGGGTAACAAAGTTGTCAAAAAAGGGAAGCAACCCCTTATTTTGCTCGATCTAACAATAGATCTAGGAGATTATCAATTATTGTTGTATTGGAGACGATTTTTTTTATGATGGTATTTGAATAACCTAACACTATCAATGATTTAATATTAGATTAAATACACAATCTAAATACTTTTAGTAATGTATATGCTTATGCTAGCCCTTGACTAAGTTTTGAGGACCCTTGGTCATGTTTGACCTACTTTTGGGACTTCAACAGGCTATCGAAGATGAAGCGCAAGTGAAAGTAGAGATCATGAGATATATTCTTATGTAATGGGAATGGGTATGTTGGCCCATGGGTTTACACATGTTTAGGCCCATTTTGTAATGTATAAATAGATAGTTAGATGATGTAAGAAGAGGCTAGTGTGTTAAGTGCTAGAGTTCTATCTATGCGATCGAAGGAGGGACAAGTATGTGATGATAAGTGATAAGTGTTAATTTTTAAGTGAAAGTGGGAATTGTAATTTCTTTGTGCATACTGTGTGAGACTTTCATATCTAAGTGCAAGTGATTGTAAGAGACTGTGGAAGGCTTTGTGTTGTACTTCAGGGAAGGAGGATCTAGCAAGGTGCATGGATCTCCTGTCCTCTATGGAGTAAGATATCATGGCATGTGCATATAGAAGATTGATAGAAAGAAATAAAGAAGAAGAGTTGGTGAATGTATCCCCAGGGTGGTGTTGAACCATGTATATCCTACATTGTGATTGTTATGTGCTTTATGGTTGTTCTCTTGTCTATGTGATTGAATGCTTAGTGCACTGATGATTTCTTAGAAGGATATAATATGGTATATTAGTGCTGAATAATGTGAATAAATTCTAGATCTGATCTATGTTGGTATTCTTAGTACTTGAATCTATTGGATCTGTATAAATACTGCATTTATGTGTTGTTAGGGTTTAGATGCACTGTAAACTAAGGATGAATATTAAAAAACTGTAATTGCTAAGTTCTTTGTTAAGGTGTTGTAATTACATATCTATGTCCCAGCTAAGGTTGCAGACACTGGAGCCCTGCAACCACCCCTACCTCTACCTTGGGTGAGACTTCATCTGCTTCGCAGGGGCTACCGAAAGGACCAGTAGTTAGGGTTTTTTTGGTGCGTTGTTGTAGCGTTGAACCCTGGGTCTACCCTTGTGCCAACAAATGGTTCCATTGTCGGGACCTAAAACTGTGATTGCTAGGAACTAAAGGAAAGAAATAAAGCTTTGTGCGTAGATAAGTTTCCTTAGTGCGAAATATTCTACTTGACCTGTAAAGCTCTGTTTTAAGAAGAGAAGTTAAATCCGAAGAAAATAGGTAAGATATCGAAGCTTTGTGCTCTGATAAAGGTAAGAATAATGAAAAGTTTTAGATCTGGAAGCTTTGTGCTCTGCTGAAAGTAAGATTAGTGGAAATTTTTGTTTCAAGAATATGGATCTAGGTATGTTTGATAAATGCTATCCTAGTCTAAAAACTAGGGCACAACTAGAAAAGAGAAGGTTTAATATGAGTAGATTCGATAGAAATAATGAAAGATATGTTATTTCTATGGATAGAAAAAATGTTTGGACTAACAAATGGATGCATGATCCTAGAAAGAATTTTTTATAGGTTAGCTACTATGATCCTAGTGTGCAGTAAAGGAAAGGTTGGGGATCATTTAAGAAAAAAAGAGGATTAATCCTTTGTTACAGTTGCAGACGACCGAGACATCTTGCTAAGGAATGCCCTGGAAGAAGACCTAGTTGTCTTTGTTGTAAAGCTATGGACCATGAAGTTTTAGATTTCCCTAGAATGATTGCTAAGCTTGAAAGAATGAATATGAGACAAGAAAACCTTGTGAAAGGTCATGAAACTGAGACCATGGAAGAACCTCAGAAAAAAATTGAGATTGTACTATTGCAAATGAAAGAAACCCTAAATGATCACGGAGATATCAACTTATCAGAGATCTTCAAAGAAAAAGAATGCATAGAAGAAAGAATATGAGATTTCGACATAGAATGTGTTATTGATGAGGAAACATAGGTAAATATCATGACAGAAAGAACTTGGGAAGATTTAGGAAATCCTGATACGATTCCTTCATTGGGAGGAATAGGATTATTCAGGGGAAAGTTGATAACCCTATGTGGAAGACTCACCTGGGTATCTATGAGTGCTCATGGAGCTTCGACACAGGAATATTTTGAGGTTGTTATATTCATTGAAAATAGCGCTCAATTTACTATGTTATTAGGAAAAACCTGGATCGAGAAAGATCAGACTAGAAGAAAAGAAGAGGAGGCCCTAGAACAGAAAAAGCAGGAATTAAAATATTTCATGACTAGGAGGATAACACACTTGATTGCATAACAAGAGAACATATTGAAGATACTGAGGACCAGAAACTTGGAACACGAAGTTGAAAGAACACAAGAATATTCACAGACGAGTAGAGCACCTGCCCCAGATAGAGAAGCAGTATTACTCTATAATCCTATGAAAGAATCTCAACAGCTAGAAGCTGCTATGCCAAAACAAGACAAGAATCAGAATGGAAAGAGGAATACTGAGATCAATATCACTAGGAAGAAGGATAGAAAACTCAATAAGAAGAGAGGAAGGATCAAAAAGTTACCTAAGGGCCCAAAGGGAACTTCTTGGAAGGAAGATTTGCAAAATTGGAACTTCGTCGGGATATCAGAATAGTGCCCCATGGCACTTTGCCATGGCGAAGCGATATGACCGTTGAAAGCATTATAACCATTGGACCGACGCTCTATAACGGTTATAACTACCATTATGACCAAAAATCTCACCATCGAACTATTGGGACCGCGCTGCAATGGACATAACTGCATTGATGGAAAAATTCTTATCTATTGGAGAGATTCATTACATAGTGTCTACTTAGTCTGTCGAATGTTGCACCGAGAAATTTTTTTTGAATTGTATCAAAGCTAACAAGAGAACCCATTGATACCGTGCTATGCTTATTAAGATCGACACCGATTCTATTTCTTTGAGCACTCATCCATCCACCCAAGTTTTCTGATCAAGAGCGTGCATTTTGGATGAGCTCAACGCTGTGGAGAAGTCAGTCGAGGAATTTTTAATTGATATGATGGCCAAGAGAGTGATGTCCATAGGAATTAATGCTTCATTGACGCGAGGAGTGAGAGCCTCTCCACCGTCTACTTGCGGGTCTGGACCATCCCGACCGACAACAGAGAAGAGAACCAAGCACAAAGATGATCTAGCAAACATGAAGTTAATCCTGACCAAATTACCCAACTACATCCCGCCTCTGGCTGAGGCGTTGAGTCCTGACAGTGTACTGAGGGACTTTGATTACACCATGGTTATTGCAAACCTCCCGAAGCGGATACGCGCAATTAGAATGCAACAATATAAGATCGTGATTTTGAATTTTAGCAACTTCAACCTAGGTCACCGCAAGAATTACAACATGCTTTCTCCTTACAAGTATCTGACCAGGACGAACAGGAAGAACTCGAAAAGAATCCCCCAGCCATGGACTATGAACCTCACACAGTCCACCCTCTTGAACGTGATGAAGATCCCACACTTTGGAAGGCACCAAGAGGTTAACGCCTGTGTTAAGATCATGTTATCGTGTTACCATGGAAGATATCTATGGCTAGATAGACGCATCATAGTCAATCCGATGTTGATCCATAGGATCACCGAATTGATAATTTAAGGACATGACCCGCAAGACTTATACCAAGGGAAGGCTTCCAACCATGTCTTGGCACAAAGAATTAAGGACACTTAAGGAAATGTAGAAAAGGGAACGCGAGGCTACAAGGTAGCTTCCATCCAAAATGGCGCAGTACACGTGGCTTTCCAACTAATCGCAGGGAAGATACTGAGAAAGAACTGACCTACACAAGTCACAGGATTTGTTATTGACCTAGCTGAGAAATGTGTGGAAGGACTCTAGATGAACTGGGTGAAGTACTTGGTCAACCATCTAGAATTAGATTGTCATGAAGCTCAGTATTAGGGCTATGAGTTCCACTTTAGTTGGCTCCTGATCCTCATCGCATTTACATCTTGGGAAATGCCAGAAGGTGCAACCTTCCCAGACATTGAGCCATTCGATCCGCTCGCTGTGAATTTCACCACACTTTGGTACTTGAGCGATATGGTAAAATAGTGGCAGTCGAACGTGGTCTTTCATACCTATTATCTCCAACTAAAGAGGGCTATCGAAGTTGTCCCTCACATGGCATTGAACACCCTGCATCAGTTTCGATCCCTCATGAAGTTCCACGTAGATCAATACTTCATTTATATCACTGTGTGCGTAGATGAGAAAAAATAAGAGCTTCAATCGCACTACAATCTCACAGAGGATGACCTTGAAGAGATCACCAAGGACTAGTTTGCAGAACTCCTCATCCCCACAAACCCCACAAAAATGTCATACCATGAACTAATTGGTAGCCATGAGACCACTCATGAGGCAAAGGATCATCCTGGACCCAGCAGAAGGAAGAAGGCCGAAGAGGTCCAAAAATTGAGCAGCGAATCAGAAGGAACTTCTTCAATATCACCTAGACGAGGGGGTGATGATGAAGTAGAAGAGACAAATGGAAAATTGGACCAGTAGAAGTAAGGTGATGTAACACTGCCTAGGGACCTTGCAGATGAGCTAATCCCTTGAAGAAAAGGAAGGTTTCTCCCACGAAACCCACTTCCCAAAATAAATCTAGAGCCACATTGACTAAGATGCAGACTGTGCTCACTATATATGACTTCAACTTTAGCAGATGCCTCGCAGGACATCTTGCAGAAACATGAAGCCAAGTAGGAGGATATGTATTATAGAATCAAGGTTGAAATCAGAGGGGTACAAAAGGAACTTCAATCCATCCGTTCAGTATCCACTACGCCTCCACCATTAGAAGCACTTGAGTTGGGAGATGAGCCTGCCCAACTCTGCAGACTAGTTGATGCAACCGAAGCTCACCTTCGTCGTGCATAGGAAGAAACCGAATAGGCCACAAAGGCCTTAAATAATGTACAAAAATTAGTCATAGAGAAACATCGAGTTGTGCAGCAAGAGAAGGCTTCCCTCCAAACTAAGTTTGAAGAAGATAAAGAACATATTCGGCAAGAGAAAGAGCAGTTTCTCACAGAGAAGGTGGGAGTAAAAGAAACAGTCAACATAACACTTCTCTCTGTGATAGGCTTAGATAAAAAAGGAGGAATACCTAGTGGAACATCAAGTAGAGAAACTTACAGAAGTTATCCAACAACATCAATAGATAATCGCCGACCTCGAGCTATGAAAAGTGCCAAGTACCCCGCAGGACATGTGAGATCAAAGAGAAGCCACTACCTGGAGTGCATTTGAGAGGATTAGAGTATTCACTCTGGAATGTAAATATCTAAGTGCCCGCAACACATAGAATTATGAGCGGCTCACTGAAGATACTCAGCTGAAGGTACTGGAGTCACAAATCCAGGAGGCAAAGCAGCAAGCAACAATAGTACAAGTGCATTTGAATCTCATGTCAGTAGTTGAAAGGATCAAGTGATCCCAAGAACAGTGCACTGCTCAACAATAGGTCCACACCATCTAGAGAAAATTCATGGAAGTGACTCAAAGGATCCAAATAGTACAAGATGAATCTTACCAACTGTTTGAGGAGATTGAAGGGTGAGGCATAGAGTTGGAACAAGTAGTAGCTACAGTCGAATAACGTTTAGAGGGACCTGTCAATGAAGAAGTCATCCAAGATTTTTTCGAGAAGGAGGCCCTAGTGCAGCAACGGGTTGAAGTAGCTAGAGCCAAGCTCGAGGCTTTTGAAGCATAGCTACCCAAAGCATAGTGACTCGGGACGAGTCACAGGTGCGTGTTGGGGGCCTGTTGGCCCTTGACCAAGTTTTGAGGACCCTTGGTCATGTTTGACTTACTTTTGGGAATTCGATAGGCTATCGAAGACATAGTTCAAGTCGAAGCAGAGATCGCAGGATCTCGACCCCTTTTTAGGGATTTTTGGGTTTTGGGCTTATGTAATAGGAATGGGGATGTCGACCCATGGGTTTACCCATGTTTAGGCCTATTTTGTAATGTATAAATAAATAGCTAGGTGATGTAAGAAGAGGCCAGTGTGCTAAGTGCTAGAGTTCGATCTATGTGATTGAAGGAGGGAGAAGTATGTGATGCTAAGTGCTAAGTGTTAATTGCTAAGTGCAAGTGGTAATTGTAATTTCTTTGTGCATATTGTGTGAGACTTGCAGAGCTAAGTACAAGTGATTGTAAGAGACTGTGGACGACTTTGTGGTCTACTTCAGGGAATGAGGATCTAGCGAGGTACGCAGATCTCCTGTCCACTACGGAGTAAGATATCATGGCTCTGTGAATGTAGAATATTGACATAAATAAATAAAGAATAAGAGTTGGTGGATGTAGTCCCAGGGTGGGGGTGAACCACATAT
This sequence comes from Picea glauca, assembly GCA_000966675.3. NCBI lineage: Eukaryota > Viridiplantae > Streptophyta > Pinopsida > Pinales > Pinaceae > Picea > Picea glauca. Next base: position 106,741 of record JZKD02S1679866.1, on the reverse strand, counting down.
ATCATGTGTTGTGATTTCTATGTGCTTTATGGTTGTTCTCTTGTCTATGTGATTGAATGCTTAGTGCACTGATGAATTCTTAGAAGGATATAATATGATATCTTAATGATGAATAATGTGAATAAATGCTAGATCTGATCTATGTTGGTATTCTTAGTACTTGAATCTATTGGATCTGTATAAATACTACGTTGATCTGTTGTTAGGTTTTAGCTGCATTGTAAACTAAGGCTAAATATTAACGTACTGTAACTGCTAAGTGGTTTGTTAAGGTGTTGTAATCACATATTTGTGTCCCAGCTAAGGTTGCAAACACTATAGTCCTGCAACCACCACTGCCTCTACCTTGGGTGAGACTTCATCTACTTCGTAGGCATTGTCGAAAGGGTCGTTAGTTATGGTTTTGTTGGTGCATTTTTGTAGCGTTGAACCCTGGGTCTGCCCCTGTGCCAACAACTTCTATTGTGCTATTAGAGGAAATTCCAAGACCCTACACAAATGAAAATTCTATTGTTCCTTCAGTGCTCATGATATCTCCTCTTGGACCTGCCACCCTAGGATTCTACTTTGAACCACCATAAAAAAATAAAAAAATAATATGCTTGATCATCCCACCACTTTTGAAAGTCACAAATGCTCTACCGAAGGTGGAAATTTGTTTTGGATATAATATTATCCTTTCATACACCTGAATATTGAGGGGTTAGATGGAATTGATATTCCTCTTAATGCTCACTTAATCTTTAATAAGAAATGATATTGATACATCTAGCCATTATATACTTTTCCAACAATGCTTTAGCTCTTATTACTACCATATCTGGGTTTACTTCCTATTGATTGAACATTACTTTATTTCTAGCCATGAAATATTTCCATCTCCCTTATCATGTAGTTTCCTTTCATATATGTCCATTACTCAACCCCTCCTCACACTTGGACCATATTATTCTTAATAGTTTTTTTACTTCAAATTTACTTCAAGTGTACTAATATAATGAATAGATCAAGGTTGTTCGCCTTGTGATGCATAAGAGAATGGTTTCCCACATACTTTTCTAAAAAAAATGTTTCCATATTTGTTGTCATATAGTTATCTTTTTATATTTCCATTACTAAATCTCTCCTCAAATTTGGACCATGTTACATTCCTAATGATTTGTTTGGTTGAAATTTACTTCAAGCATAGGAGTGAAATGTAGATATCAAATTTGTTCATCTAGTGACACGTCACAAAATGTGTGCCCACATACATCATTGGTAGAAAATGTTTTCATCTCCCCTATAATATAATTACCTTTCATATATATCAATTACTCAACCCCTCCTCACACTTGGATAATACTATTCTTTATGGTTCAAATACTTAGTTAAACATTACCTCAAGAATACTAGTACAATGCATTAATAAAAGCTATTCCTATGGTGATAAATAACAAAATGTTTGCACACATGCGTTGTTTCCAACAAATTTATTACCTTTCATATATATCAATTACTCAACCCCTCCTCACACTTGGATCATACTATTCTTTATGGTTCAAATACTTAGTTAAACATTACCTCAAGAATACTAGTACAATGCATTAATAAAAGCTATTCCTATGGTGATAAATAAAAAAATGTTTGCACACATGCGTTGTTTCCAACAAATTTTTCCGTTTCCCCTATAATATAATTTCCTTTTATATTTTTCCATTACTCATCCCCTTACTCACACTTGGACCATACTATTGTCAATGGTTTGTTTGGTTGAACTTTGAGTATACTAGTACAATGTATAGGTCAAGGCTATTTGTCTAGCGATGCATAAAATTATGTCTACCCACATACTTTTTGGCCATCAAATGTTGTCATATCCCTTGTCATATAGTTCCCTTTCATATGTGTTCATTACTCATAATGTATAGGTCAAGTCTAATGTCTAGCAGTGCATAAACATATGTCTACCCACATATTTTTTGGCCATCAAATGTTGTCATATCCCTTGTCATACAGTGCCCTTTCATATATGTTCATTACTCATCCCTTCCTCGCACTTGGACCATACTATCCTTAGTAGTTTGTTTAGTTGAACATTACTTCAATCATACTAGTGTAGTGCTATGAACGAGGTTGTTTACCTAGTGATGCATAACATATTACGGTAGATGTTTATGGTTGCAAAATTCTGATCAAAGCCTATTTATGTTTATGGTGTTGGTTTTGAAAAAGAAATTATGTATGCAATAAAATTAGTTTAGCAATATATATATATATATATATATATATATATATATATATATATAACTACATTGATTTATAATTAGGTTAGATGTTTGGATAATAGTTAACTCATTATATGGGTTATTTAGATGAGTATTTACATAAATAACAATTTATTAGGTGAAGGAAATATGACAACCACAACTTAAATTTAGTTATAACAAAGTTATAACAACTACACATGATAAATAATGACCCAACCTCAAGTAGATGCACAATTAAGTATGGGAGATGTTTATGGTTTCAACATTATAACCCTAGCCTCCTTGTCTTTATAGAGTTAGTTTTGGGAAAGAAATTGTGCATGCAATAGAGTTAGTTTAGGTCTACATGTATGTAATCATTGATTTAGATTTATCTTAAATTTTTAGAAAATGGTTAATTCATTATATGAGTTGTTTAGATCAATATTTACATTAAAAAAAATTTGTTATATGTTTGCCTACTTTCACATGACACACAAATGTAGAATATCACTAAAATCATGTAACATCCCTAGTTTTAGTCCCTGTAAATTATAATCTAATTGTGAAAATGTGATTTAGGCTGGTGAAATGATATGTGTTGGGTCAGAGAGCCTCTATTGATTAATATGGCTAAGGGTGGAGCTATGTAAATTGTATATTAAAATTATTAATACAAATTAAATCGATGGTTGTGATACAAGAGGGACAATAGAAATGTGGGTTTATGATTCCACAAGGGAGGGGAATAAAGGGCATCCAAGGGGTTTCCACATGCCTATTAATCCAAGTCATTTTATTATTAATGCATTCCTACTTTGAATGATCAAATATATATTGAATGTGTGTAAGAGTGGTTGGTGGGAAAAATCACCTCACTGATTTACGGCAAGATGGGATAATTTCAACCACTTTTGGGGAAATGTGAAATTCAAGCTTGTTTTAAAAGAAAAGGAAATTCAAGTCGGATTTTGGGACAATTTTTTATAAGCATGCTTTAGACAGGAAGCTACGCTTGAATTGCAATGACTAACACTCACCAATATTTCTAGGCAAGTATTTTCAAGCAAGGAAGGTCAAGTTATCCCCTCCCTATATTGCTTCCCCTAAAAGAGGCTCAAAAATAAAACTAGAGTGGATAAATAATGTTAAACCTATCACAAATTATTCATAGGCCATGAGTGATCTAGGTGGATATCGATGGCCACCCACCTATTCCAATAGGCTCACATAATGATCCAGACTATTTTTGACACAAAATGAGAGAGAAGATATAATAAAGGAATGTACAGAGATATATTGGATATCAAATAATATAACATATATATATTAGAGATATAACCATAAACACAGAGATACAATAATACACAATTTCTATTAATGAGCTAAATGTACAAAATTGTAGAAATATAGAGTGAAAGACTCACTAGAATGGTGGCAGCTTGTCTCTGAGAAGAGATGTGACAGATACTTGCATTCGCCAGATGATGATTGTTACAATGAGGCTCAAAAGTCATTTTTAACATAAATAAAATCCAAAACCCTAACCCCAGAATATGAAAATCCAAAAGTTTTGTGGACCTCGTTTTGGGTAGTTTGGTGTATCAACTTCCTAGGGGCGTAACTTTGGCCTAAAATATATGTTTGGGGCGCATGATATCTCATTGGAAAGGTATCAACGAGGAGATTAATTTTGGGGGATCAATCAAAGCCTTAGGCTATCATTTAGGTGCATGATATCAAAAAACTTCATTTATGCCCTCAAAATGGCCTTGGAATTTCAAAAACCAAAAACCTACTAAAAATAGTAAGTTGGGAGAAGATTGTTTTGAGACAGTTGGAATAGGTGGGTGGCCACTAATATCCACCTGAATCAATCCTCCCTCATTAGGAAGAAATGGTATCCATTGTGTTGAGTTCCCAGGGGAGAGGGGAAATCATTCATTGAATCTTGATCTTGGTGAGTTGCTTGCCTTGTTGGAGACTTTGCGTTGCTTGGTTTGTGGAAGGATGTCACAAACCTATTTATAGCAGGGTTGAATATGGTAAACCAACATTCTGTATATTGGTTTGACGATGAATTGCATAGGCAACGTCGTAGGTTAAGAAAAAATATCTTCTTTCTCTTATGCAATCTACTTCTACTTGATAGAAGGTAATGAGGCTGCAGTGGTTGCAATGGCCTTTTGTTCACATTTTGAATAGATTTTGAAGAGGCTGAATTTTTCAATATGAGATATTAACTCGTGACAATGTTTTGGTGGAACAATAGTCTGAAATACCTCTGATATCTTGTAGAGATGACCCCCTTCAGTAACAATGAAAGTATGGGGTCGAGAGTCATAGATAGCATGGTGCTTCCACATATATGGCTAGACCAAGAGAACATGATAGACATTCAATAGGGAAACATTACATAATACCTCGTCCTTGAAGGGATGGATTCCATAGGATAGGCGACACTGCTGGCTAATAGGGAGATCGCATCCCTAGTGAAACCACCCAATGTTTTATGGTTGAGGGTGTGGTGTTCTCAACAATCCCAATTGTTTGATGACCTTAGATGAGATGAGGTTATTTTGGGTTCCTCTATCAACAATAAAATGCAACAAGGTTTCCTTCACGCACATCTTTGAATGGAAGAGGTTCTCCCCCTCTTCAAGATCAACTGGTTCTTCTGGTTGAATTGTGGTGGTAGCGACAGTAGCAGTGGGGTATGCATTGACGATCTGTCTTCTGCCAGTATTTTCTGAATCATATTATGAATCAGGGTTCGGCTCCTTATCTTTGATCTCAGCCACCAATGATTTTTTTGAGAAACATTCATCAGTGTTGTCTAAGGGAATTTTATGGAAATCACACCACTTTCCAGTTTCCTTTTTCTTTCTGTTACCCTTATTTTCCTGTGGCCTGGACAAGTTTTCAAGAGATTGTTTGTTAGGGTCGTCTTTATCATACTTTGGTTGTTGCGGATTTGAAAACCTGAAATCTTGTTTTTTATGGTGCATAAATTTCTTATCGATTTTGAAATCATATCGATAGGCAGCTCCCGACGATGAGATATCCAAAAACTCCATTTCAGTTTGGATGTACCTGTGTAGGGCCACACAATATTTTAGAACCAAATGTCACTCATAATATTTGATACGCAACTTGGTAGGAAAGGTATGAAAGATTTTGGTGAACTCAGACATTGCTTGGCCCCTCACTTGAAGCAGCATGGTCCATCTCATGCACTAGTCATCATAGTTACCAATAGGGTAATATTGTTCATTGACCGCATCCACAAAAAAATCCCAAGTGGGATCAACGACATATATTTCAAACTCCTCTATGGAAATTTTCTCCCAGTAAGTTTCCCACCAATGTCTAAAATGCGGGAGATATTTAAGGAGTGTGAAGGTGATATTTTCCCCGTCGAAAAAATTGCAAACAAAAAAATAACCTTCTAGTACATTTAACCCTTTTTCTAGGGCATTTGCATCTATCTGTCCTTCAAAAATGAGAATATCAAAATTAAATAGTACCTTGAAATGCGAGGGGCCTCCAAATTGGCCGCTTGATGAAGACGTGTCGATTGTTATTGGCAGTCGTTAAAGGAAGTGGGAAAAATTCTCCATCATTTTGTCCCTCTATCGTGTGAAAGCTTGCTTAAGCAACATATTAATAGAATTGTTTTCTCTATTGTTTTTCTTTTCTTCCACCATGGCGGGTTTATTGGGCATGCGAGAGTGATTTTCCTCAATAGAGACAATATCAAGACCCAACTTTCTATACTTGGACCTCGTCAGGAACATGGACTGAAAAAAAAAATGATCAAAAGAAACCTACTCTGATACTGTTGATCTGGATTATTTTCAGCATGAAATGAGAGCGGAGATATAATATAGGAATGTACAAAGATATATCGGATATAAAATAATATAAAATATATATATAATATATATAACCATAAACACAAAGATACAATAATACACAATTTCTATTAATGAGCGAAATGTACAAAATTGTAGAAATACAGAGTAAAAGACTCGCTAGAATGGTGGCAACTTATCTCTGAGAAGATATGTGATAGATACTCGCATTCACAAGAATATGATTGTTACAACGAGGCTCCAAAGGTATTTTTAACATAAATAAAATCTAAAACCATAACCATCGAAGATGAAAATCCAACAATTTTGTGGATCTTGTTTTGGGTAGTTTGGTGTATCAACTTCCTGGGGGTGTAACTTTGGCATACGATCTTCCTTTAGGGCGCACAATAGCTCATTGGAAAGGTATTGATGTGGATATTCATTTTGGGGGATAAATTAGAGCCTTCAATATATATTGAGGTTCACTATATGTAAAAAACTTCATTTAGGCCCTCAAAATGGCCCTGGGAGTTAGAAACTGAAAACCTACTAAAAATAGTAAGTTGCCAGAAGACTATTTTGAGGGAGAATATTGTTTTGAGCCAGCTGGAATCATTATAGAAAGATTGTTTTAGTTTTCATTTTACATTTTCAACATATGTTTTATTTAATATAAGTTAAGTTTTATTGTATCTCTGTTATTATTTATTGTGTCTCTGTGTTAATATCATATATCTTTGCTTTCATTTGATTCTGCTCATAAATATGGATAAGTGGTATCAGAGCAATTTTCTCCTTACAATTATTTTAGTTCATGTCCTCGACGAGTTTAGGGTATAGAGAGTTGGGTATTGAGCTTGTTTCTCTTGAGGACAACTGTTCTCACACACCCAAAAAATATTCCATTGTGGGAGAAAATAAATATGACGGGACAATAGATCATTTCAAAATGTTGCACAAGGAATCCTTTGAGCGAGAGAGGAATGAGATGATGGGAAACTTTGAAAAAATCCTTCGACGACTACCAAAAATCAATGCATCTACCTCAAATGGATTCACCACCCCCTTCAAGCTACAAATCAATTTTGATATTCCTATATTCGAAGGTCAAATAGATGTGGATGTTCTAGAAAAATGGTTAAACGTTCTAGAAGGGTATCATTTTGTCCACAACTTTTCCTATAGAGAAACAATTACATTTTCACTCCTCAAGACCTTCCCCCATGTCAAAGTTGGTGAGATACTTTCTATGAGAAAAAGGAAATAGAGGGATGTACATTATTTGTAGTTGCAACCACTTGGGGTTCCTTTAGGGATGTTATTAAGGAACAATGTTTCCCTGTTGGAAGTTATGATGACTTATATACAAGATGGACCACACTACGATAGGAAAGGGACCAAATAGTTCCTTAGTTCACCAATGTCTTCCATACCTTGCGAACTAATATAGATATCAAAGAATCTGAGACAAATATGGTTCTCAAGTACCACGACGGTCTACATAGATACATCCAGAAAGAAATGGAGTTTTTGGACATTTTGTCCTTTGGTGCAGCCAATCGATATGTTGTCAAAATCGAGTAGAAGGTTAAGTAGAAGACATGCCAATTTCAGTCTGCAAACCCCTCACAACAAAATCAAGGAAAAGATGGCCCCAGCCTACAGGACAAAGGGAAGAACAAGGATATAAAGCCTCAGGAAAACCAGTCCAAACTGCAAATAAAGAAGGACAATTGGAAGAGAAAGAAAGACACTAGAAAATGATGTGATTTCCATAAGAGCCCCTAGCATAAAACTGTTGAATGATGCTCAACGTAGTGATTAGTGGATGAGGTTAAAGCCTCTAAATCATATGTAGGCTATGACTTGGAGTCAAAAAGAAAAAGTGGGAGATGGATCATTGATGCAGAACCCAATGCCACCATTGCTACCACCTCCAAGGTCCAACCCAATGAACCCGATGAAACCAAAGGAAGAAGAGCATGTCTTTCATTCTAATATGTGGGTGAAGGGTACTCTGTTGCAATTCATTGTTGATAAAGATAGCTAGAATAACCTCATCTTAGTAGAGGTCATCAAGTGGTTGGCTCTGTTGAAATCATCACACCAGAAGACATACAACATCGGATGGCTTCCCCAAGGTAGTGATATCCACATCATCCATTAGTGTTTCCTAGAATATGACATCAATCCTTTCAAAGATGAGGTATTGTGTGGTGTCTCCCCCCTTGAAGTTTTTTATGTTCTTTTGGGCCAACCTTATTTATCGAAACATCATGTTGTATATAAATCTAGGCATCGTAGTGTTATTATTACTTTGCACATGAGATTATATAGGATACCAGAGGTATTCCCATCTGCCTCCATTTCCTTGATATCTTCCAAGCAGTGTAGGAAGGTCATCTCTTATGCTGAGAAGTTTTTCTTATCCATGATTCGTGCTCAGAGTGAGCAGAAATTTGCAAACACATCCATGGCCTCTGCGAAAGGCCTCTCCATGAAACGAAAGTAAGTGGATAAGGTCGTATAATAATACAAAGGCATCTTCTCCTCACCCACTGGGGTACCTCTTCACTATCAGGTCAAGCACTCAATTGATCTAACCCCCAACGTACCTCTACCGAATGGGCCAGTCTATCACCACTCTCTGTCAAAAAATGAGGAAATCAAGTGCCACATCTAAGAGTTTCTCGAAAAGAGGCACATCCTCCCAAGCTAATCAAATTATGGAAGCCCAATTGTGCTTGTGCAAAACAAAGATGGGTCTTGGTGACTATGCATTGATTATTGATCCCTAAATAAAATAAAAGTCAGGAACTGGTCTACAATTCCCCAAATTGACGATATCCTTGACCAACTCAAGGGGGAAAAATACTTCAAGAAGATTCATTTGATGTCCGACTACCACCAGGTTCCAATAGAGAAGACCGATGTATGGAATACTGCAGTCAAATCCAAAGAAGGTAATTTTGAATGGTTGGTCATGTCCTTTGGCTTGACAAATTCCCCAACAACTTTCATGAGGATGATGGATGATATCTTGGGGAATTTCACCAATTATTGTTTGGTATTTTATATGTATGACACCTTCATCTTCAACAAGAATTGGGTGGAACACTTGCAACACATTCAACAACTTATGCACACCCTGCGACAATACAAGCTATATTCAAATTTGGAAAAATGTTCCTTCAGCATGAACAAGGTCTAGTCCCTAAGCTACATTGTTGATGAGCATGGAGTGCATGTCAATCCAGCCAAAATCCAAGTCATCTGTGACAGACCATCCCTGACCACACTCACTGAGCTATGGATCTTCTTAGGCCTTGTCGATTTCTATCACAGGTTCATGTAGGGATTCTCCCACATTGGATGGGCCCTTAGCCAAGTGACTAGGGGTAGTGGCAAGGAAAAATTCACATGGGGCCAGTCACAACATTATCCATATTTATGAGTGGAATGAAAGGACTAACAAACTTAATAGAATAACAAAAATATACAAAGAGAAAAAATAGATATCCAGTGAACAATAACTTATATTTGTAAGTTTTAAACCTATGAAGTAAATAAATGCATATAGATTCTTAAGAAAAACAAAATTTAATCAATGGCTCATACACATAGTACACAGAGATTTATACTGGAAACCCTCAACCGGGGAAAACCTTTCTGATATTCATTATATCGAATTTCACCATTCACCATACAATATATACAATGTTTTTAGGTATTTTGTAGATACTAAAAACCTAATACCTTAATCCAGGATTAATTTAGATAACCGTTGAAAATAGAAAAATCCGCTAAAAATAGCAAAACCCGCCCAAAAACAAATTTGGGGCACTGGACGTAACCATGGGGGGCCATACCTGGCCCCCCCTAAGAAGCGCCCGATGCACACAACACAAAGAGAGCTACTAGATGGATTATCATACGCAGTTGTCAAACCTGATGCACCCACACACACACATGCAAAGAATATAACATATACCCAACACCACTGAATAAATAAAACAGGTTGAAACTGTAAAACTACAAAACTAGAAACAACTTGCTCGAATGGTGGTAGTTATATCTTAGAAGAGATGTGGCTTGCTATTTGCATATTTTTGGAAAGAGTGATTACAATGAGACTACATGGGCCTTTTTAACATTACTAATGAATTCCCAAACCCTAGACATCCAAAAAACAAACCCTAGGAGATGAAACAACAAAAGTTATGTGGGCCCCGATGGGTAAGTTGGTACCTCAACTTCTTGGGGTCGTAAATTTTGCATATGACCTCTGTTTTAGGCATTTGATAGCCCGTTGGAAAGGTATTTTCAAGAAATAGACATTGTGCCATCAAAATTTGACTCCATCTATATTTTTTCTATGGAAAGAGAAAAAAACAATATTGTTTAGGGACAAAAAACTACCCTAGAAGTACAGAAATATTCCTTGACATGAAAACTTACAAAATAATCTAGTTGGATTAGGTGGGTGGCTACCAATATCCACCTGAAATTTGTGTATAGCTTCAAACATATCATAAAGTGTAGAACCCGCGATTACAAAGAAGTACAAAAGAACATGTTGAACTAAAAATTGTCAAGAGGATCCAGTTGGAATAGGTGGGTGGACACCAATATCCATCTAGATTGGTCCTCCCCCCTTAGGAAGAAATGGTCTCCATTGCATTGAATGACCCTATCAGGTGACGAAAATTATGTTGAATTTGGCCGTGGGTGAGACACTTTCCTTGGTGTAGGATTTTCCTTGCCTTGAGAACCTGATAAAGTTGGATCGTCTGTTGGTGAGTACCCTTGACCTTTGTGTCCACTATATGATCAGTGGATTCATGTTCCATGCAGTCAGGGTTATGTTGGTGTCAATTGTTCTATGATCTCTAAGGTGTCCAATAATGGTGGAAAATGTGGTCAAAGGAGGTCCACATTGAACACTGGGTGCAAGCCAAGGAAGGGTGGAGTGTTGAGCTCAAAATTATTGCTACCCACAACCTTGGTGATAGTGTAAGTCCCATAGAAAAGTGGGTGGAGCTTCCGATGGGGCCCTGTAAGGTGATTTTTCAACAAATATAACTAGAGCTTGTCTCCCACCTAAAACTAGTGCTATACTTTGTGTTGATCATGGTGGTGCTTGTACTTAGCATTGGAATTCTTCAAAATCTGTTGGACCTATTGGAGGATGTGTTAAATCCTCTCAATGAATATGGTCATTTTGTCGGCCTCAGATTGAACATGGGAAGATTTTACATGGGTGGTTGCAAGAGGTAGTTCAACCTCAATGGGACCCAAGGGTTGGAATCCCAACCCTACCTAAAATCGGCTATGGTCAGTGGAGCTATGGAGATCCCTGTTGTAGTTGTTTTTATCACATATAGTTGTCAAAAGGTTGCAATATGACAAAGTCTGTGGTATACGTAGATATCAACCTTGAGCACAAAGCACAACATTCAGAGGAGTCCATTTCAGGCTTGAATCACTAGCAAGCAGACATGCTCGATTTACAACAGTGGATATCCCATGAATAATTCATATCAGTGGCTCTCAGGCATTCAATATTTCAATGTAGCGTCAGGATTAATGAATAGACAGAGGAGCTGAAGCGTCGAAGTAAATCTAAGCCAATGAAGGATGAGGACACATGGAGGCAGATCCCTCACATTAGAAGATTTACTTCGGATGATTGTAATAGCTATGCACTGAAAAGGCCCGAAGCTCGAACCCCCAAAGTAATTGTGAGTCGTTGATCTTTGTAGCAGGAAGTAGAGTCCATCCAAGAGCAGCACATGGAAAAAAAAATGGATCTTTCCCAGATCATAGATCGCGATCAGATCAATGGCTCACATGTATTCGACATGTCAAAATTTGTGCAAGGATTGGTGGCTAGGAAGAAGCCTCAGAGTTGAAGATCAAGTGCCATGCATCCTTCTCCATCAGATGCTCAATATTTACTTTGAGAATAAAAAATTTGAGAGTTTTAGCTCCTCCCCTCTCACTTTCATATGGATAATTTTATCTCGAAGTCAATAGATCCCTATCATGTGTCCTCCCTAGATTGACAGTCGTCCTTCACTTCGGAGCTCCAACTCTACATGCATACCACCCCTGAGCTCTTAAGTGCCAAAGTACGTGGCAATCATCAATTCATATATGTGGCACTCTCATAAGTCATGACACCTGGCCTCCATATGGCAATGACATGTGGCACACAGTCTAGGCGCCTTATGGCATATCATCCCCTTGTTTCCAAGTGACACGTGTCACCTCTCTTTTCATGACACGTCAACATAGTGACGTAAGGAGACCATTTCATATCATCCTTCGGGAAGTCTTCTTGTTCAATGCCAAAAGTAGCGCCACCTCTCAGTGTTGTTAGAATGATCCTAAAGTTGGCAGGTGGATAAAATTTAACGGTGGCACTAAATTGAACAAGAGCGCCTAGATTGCAGATCATGACCAGATCAATGACCAAGTTTCATTGCGGTGATGCAACATGCTCAAACGATAAAATTATTGAGTGGTCTCGCAATTGAAACCATGGTATAGCAAAAGAGCTATGTGGCGAAAGGTGGTGGTGATCTAAAATAGAAGGCTGACTTGTTATGCTATGCAATCACCCTCTGCTTCATTAAAATAAACTTTACAGGAACTTGTTCCATGTGTTAAAATATGCAAGATAAATTATGTGCCAAGATTATGCTTCTTCTTTTAAATGTTTATGTGTGAGGACTTTGCAAGATTAAATATGTTGTTTTCATAAATACAACAACAAATAATAACCAACAAACACTCACAACAAGAACAACATGATAAAGGAGTTCACCCCTCTCCGGGATACATCTCCTTGAGCCTCCATTAATGGACTTGGCTCTCTGGGATTAATTTTTCAAAGATTCTTTTACAATATGCTTCTCAACTCCAATGGAAATTCTAGTTGTACCATTGGGTTCAGAATACATAAAAACCCCAAAAATGACTAATAGAACTCTGAAAACGGATCATGGCTCATCCGGGCATGACCTCTTCTACATGTGGCCTTAAGCTTCCCTGAGTTTCTCTTTGGAAACAACACCTATAAAAGTCCTCAAATGGATCTGAAACCTATCCCAAAGTGTTCACAGCATAATAATTAGTCAAAAATGATTATTCAATCACATAAAACAAACATAGGCTCATCTGAGCAAGACCTCAAACAATGAGGGCGTCAAGCTCCCTGAAGCTTCATGAAAATTCAATGGTTAAAAACATGAAAAATAAGTCTTCAAATGACTTTGAAAACAGTGCCAATGGATTCAGAACATCCAAAAACCCCTAGCAGGGCTTTTACGGCACCTCATTCGGCCAAAAAATGAAGAAGATAGGCCTCCTGCCATTCTCTTCCTTCAAGCTTGTTGTCTCTTGTTCGCCAAAACGCACCTATGTCTGCTCTAACCAAGAACATGCTCCAAATTCATGCTAAAACTTAGCACACACACACAACCGCATAACCATGCAAACTGTAGGATGGTTAGGGCATGCCCAACCCCTAACCGCCAAAACCACGGTCACAAGGTCACCATGTGACCACGCGCCAAAATAGGAAAAGGGATGATTTTACATTGGCGAATAAAACAATGACAAGTGGCGGTGAATGGTTGGTGGGAAACCATTTAAAAAAAACCAACCCAACTCCCATGCGCGTTTTACATGGTGGTCATATGTAAATACACACGACCGGGGCTAACCATTTTAAATGTGCACCCAAACTCTGGGTGGCAAGTGGTCAAATGGTTATACATTACAACCGCGGCTTAACCGTTTGATAAACCAAATGTGCACACACCAACATTCAAGTCATATGGTATATAAGGTGTGCGACCAGGGGCTGGGGCTAAGCCCCAGCTCGGACCCCCGCGCCAACCCACACATATCTCAAACTTTAATATATTATAACCCATATACATAACAAGTAACAATGTGTGGTATGTTGGTTAGGTGGCCATTGCTAAACCGTTGCGCACACATGGAGATTTGGGGTTCGAGTCCGGTGGACTCCATAAAATTTTGAACAAACAACCAATACAATGGTGCCACATGGTAGCCCATGACTGGGCCATGTGGCACCACACCATTTACCAAAATGATGCCACATGTCACATCGTGATTCACCCAAATATGCCAATAATTGAGTGCCACGTCACCAACTACCATGTCATTGTACGACCTCTACCATGTCATCATCTGTACAGACTGCACAGTCAGTGCTCATTTTTTTTACATGTTTGGCGATTCGAACAGATCACGATATCTCTCTCATCCGACATCTGTTTGAACCCAAATGAGTTGTGTTGGGTTCATGACAATGAGGGCTACGCTCTTGTTTGTTTTGAGGCAATTCCGAGAAATTTTCTTTTGAGCTAAATTTTGACCCCTGGTCCAGATTTTGATCATGCCTTCCCACTGAAAGGATTTTGGACCCACAAAATCTTATGATTATCTATCTGAGATTCAATACACATCTTCTTTCAAGTTCTATCAACTGATTCTACTTGAAAAGTTTTTTTGACAATCACCTAGATACTTTGACATGCCTTGCATTGCAACTGACTATGTCCCTCAACCACTGCTCTCTGGCTGCTGCTGACCCACTGTTCTCTTTGTGCTTGGAAGACTGCCAACCTTCCCACTAAGAATCAATTCCCTCTTGTGAACTCTTTGGCGTCAACACAATCCGCTCTCCAATGGCTGCAAAAACTTTCCCGCGACATCTTGTCACAAGCCAAGAAAACCATCAATCTTGAAAAAAAATTATACAAGACTGAAAATGATGCCAACAAAGTCTTTTTTCTCTTCAAACAAATTGTCGCATCTTGTACTTCATCAAAGCACATGGTGTTTTCTTGTATCTCGGTGTACTCAAAAACAACTTACAACCCAACAAACACCATCGACTAAACATAAGTCGAAAAACATGATCGACACAACATAGTCATGAGACAATCATCAACACCAGTCAAGACTCATTTGAAACATATCAACCTTCCCAAAATGACAAGTCGACAAACATGATACACAATCATGTTACAATCATGAGTCATTCATGATAAACTATCACCAGGTTCACTGCTTACTCATACACAAAAAAAATGCATGCGCATGACTCTTCAACTCTCCTTCCAGTACAAACATAAGTAATAAACCCGAAACATGTGGGTACATAAGAGCTGAATATGAAAAATATATATGGTTGTAACAAGTGAACATGATACCCATCTTTTACATCCTCCTGGCAAAGTTGTACGACAACAAAAATGCCTTCAAACGAATTGCATTCACATGCAAACTTGCATCATACAAGTTATGATAAACTACTGCAACTTGTCATACTCTCAACATAAATGCACAGATAATGCTGAAAAGTGCATTTACAAAAAAAAATGAAAGCCTTACTTGCTCAAGAAATCCAACCATTTCTTACCAAGCCAATTCAACGGTGACTTTTTTGGCTGAAAATCGTCCTCTTCTGAATCATCTTGACACACATAAATAATGGAATCTCCTCTTCCATTCTTGCCAATCTCTTTATCCATCTTCTTCTTATGCTGTGGATGAGTGGTTGGATGCAATGTCCAACATTGGTCAATGAGATGACCTCGCTTCTGACAATGAGTGCAAATCTTTTGCATCCTCTTTTCACGTTGTCTTTGCTTGTAAAGTTTCCTAAAAGCGGTCAATCTTTTCCAACATTTTGAAACATGGGGGTTATATAAACCACAATATGTTCATGGATTCTTTCTTCCATTTTTACATACAAATTTATCATGCTTAACATAATCAAAAGCAACTGAATGATAAGCAGAATTATACCTTGAACATTCACCTTTATCGCCTCTTTGAGGGGGTGAATTGGAAGAGTTACAAGCTCTCCTTTGAACAGTGTTCTTGTCCTCATCGCTGTCACAAATCTTTCGTTTCACACATTTGCATTCATCTTGAACACAAGCCTTGCATGCTGGAGGGATTGAACTTTCAACAAAAGTTCTTGAACTTTCACCTTTATAGCCTTCTT
>JZKD02S1679866.1:57376-67991 GCA_000966675.3 Picea glauca | reverse complement strand
TCTCTATTTTATGAATAAAGAAGAATTGAGATGTTTTGGCTTGTCTATCTTATTGCATATGGTTGAGGTATGTTCCATGGTTATCTCTTTCTGTTATTTGTTGCATACACACATAGAAACACATCTAAAAGGTAGATCAACAAAGTGTTTGATGAAATACCTCACTCATAAAAAGTTTTAAAAAAGACACCAAAACAGTGATGATCCTTGCATAATGGCTTGGGATCATTACATAGTGGTCATTGCTATATTCATATAGACCATATTCAACCTTCTTTTGAAGTTCTAATAGTCCTTCTTATATTCTTTCCATGGGACAACTACCATCAAACTCTACACAAACTATTTCTAGATTTTCTTCTTCACTTGTAAAGAAAAATTCAACATCATCACATTTTGAAGCATTGCAATCAAGTGTCTTTGAGGATTCTTTACCTTGATTTGAAGTGTCTTCAAGATCTTCCTTTTTTCCAACATCATCACATGATTCTTTGTCTTCATTTGAAATTTCTTCAAGATCATTACTTGATTCTTTGTCTTCATTTGAAATGTCTTCAAGATCTTCCTTTGTGCTAACATCATTACTTGATTCTTTGTCTTCATTTGAGATGTTTCCAAGATCACATTTAGAAATAATGCATTCAAGAGTTTTTGGAGATTATTTACCTTTAATGATATTGATGGAGTGGTCTTCAATATCTTCCTCCTCCTTATTGCTTTGATATGTCTCCTCTAGCTTTATCCATAGATCCTTGGGGGAAATGCATTTTCCCATGCTCTCTTTGATAGGGCGTGAGAGTCCTCTAAGATTGTTCTTGAGAGCCAA
The DNA here is from genome assembly GCA_000966675.3 of Picea glauca. Taxonomy (NCBI): domain Eukaryota; kingdom Viridiplantae; phylum Streptophyta; class Pinopsida; order Pinales; family Pinaceae; genus Picea; species Picea glauca. Next base: position 67,165 of record JZKD02S1679866.1, on the reverse strand, counting down.
TGCATCATTCTTCTTTCCTTCCCTTTGACCTACAAACTTTGACTTGTTCTTCAAGTAAACTGATCCACTAATGGCTTCCTTCCAAATACCCGCTCCCAACTCTTTCAAATGCACTCTCATTTCTATTCTCCAAGTAGAATAGTTTTCCTCATCAAGGATTGAAACTTCATCATCCATTTGTGTGTTTATAGATATCCTCCAAGATTGTTAGGGATTATAGTGAAGGCCTGCTCTGATACCAATTGTTGGACACATAGAACACACTTTGAGGGGGGGGTGAATGAGTGTGGAGCTCTTTTTCCAAAACTTCCCTCGTACACAAAACTCATTAGCTAGAAAGCACCATTAACTCATTACTTATTGTTTTCAATTATAACCAGTTAGATGTGAACATATATCAACAATATATCATTGGAAAATAATCAGCACAAGGAACAAAAAGAACACAAGATGTATGCACAATTTTCTTTTTATTACAGACTTCAATCCTTGGGGTTTTTCAGCAACAACTAAATAGAGTACAACTCTACAAGAGCGTCGGCTCTATATGCAAGACTCAACTTACATCCTCAACAACAACTGAGATGATGCAACTATCCTCCACATATATCAATCTGTCATAGGTATGCGACCTGTCAGTAGTGAAGCCCACGTGTCTACGTGCCCTAGCTCACTACAACCCGGGCATGTACATGGTATGTCTGCATTACAACCTGCGTATGCCTTCTGATATTTTCTCTTTAGAATAAATTCAGGTCCTCTGCAACCAATTTCATCATTATATTCTATCTCTCACTGTCCAGTATGACTCATAACCAGTCACAACACATCCAAGCTCTCCAATAACTAACTCATGCTTCTCAACCATACAATATGAATTCTACTCAAACATGTATAAGCAATCATCATATTATAGCAATCATATCACCAACGAATCAGAAGAGTGTTGCTCACTCTATCAACCAACACAAACCACATCACAATATCATACCAATAATTCCCTAAGCATTCACCACACAACAACAAATAATATCCATCAAGATAACAATGTAACCATATCAAAGTCTCATTGGAAAATCTGAGCCCATAGACTGTAGATATAGAACCTGCTTCATTCTTCAACAACCAGTCATCATCTCAAACACCAATTTCCATGACTTCATCCATTGTATGCACCCTGTCTTCAAACAACCTGCATATGTAGGCATCCTGGCCCATTACATCCAGCTTATACCTCAGAAACTAGGGTTTCTGAACATCCAAAACTTTTATCATCAATATCTTAGACATGATGAAACTTTGATGCATTCATGAGATCCTCCATACTCTCTCTCTCTCAGAATAGATCTCCAATCATGCTCAAGATATCCACACAAGATTCTCACAAAAGATATACAAAAAGATGCATTTTCACAAGAGACCCTTGCCTCTTATTTATACTCTTCATCTTCTAGGTCACTTAACCCAATTCTAGGTCACTTAACCTATTTACCTCTTTTTAGGGTTAGCCACTTTCCATAATTAGAAAGTTCTCCATTACTTTATCATTAAAATATACTTTCTTGACTTTGTCACTTTACTTTATATTTTAAATAATGATTTCTTCATTTGAGGCACCTTGACTTCTTTGACCTTTTGGGGCTTCAAGACAACATATGGGGGTCCTTCAACTTTGTAAGGCCATAAATCTCAAACCATGAGGAGCTATGTGACATTCCACATACCACCAGAAATGGCATGACAAGGAATATCCATCTAGGATAGTTTCACTAAAAATTTCACTGATCTTCAATTCATTATTCTCAAATGAAGCATGGGTTCTCCGACCATTCTTGTAGGATAACTCAATCATAAAGCGTCTTCCCATGAGGGATTTAACCATAAGGGGACTTCTTTGGAGTTCATCCATTTTTTCACTTTATCAACTATGATAAGACTATAATGATCAATCTAACTATGTATCATATATCAAGGAAATCACATTGATCCATATTCATATTTTCATCTTGTATCAATGTAAACTCATTGATCCATATTCATCTATGAATGAGATCATATGCATCATATACTTGACATATATACATTCTCATCAAGGAAAATACATATTACATTTGACATCAATCATCAATGAATCAATCACTTGACATCAATCAATAACATCAATCAATCAAATCATTTGCATCAATGACAACATGATCCAACAGTCTTGTCAAAAATTTGGACAATGAAAATGTTTATGTAGAATGACCAAAGTTTTCTCCATGCCAAAATGTCCTGCCATCCAACTGTAGTGAGCCTCCCAAATAATCTTTGAACACTCACTTGTGGGAATAGAGAGGTGTCCCAAATGGAATAACAGTCCATCTTGGATGTGAAAATCAGTTATATTCTCTCCCGTACCCAAGAATTGATAGATGGTGTTGAATTCAAGGTCACGCTGATAAATTTGGGCCCACTCAGATGCCTGAGGCCCACAGGAATGGAGGACTGTGGTGAGTGAAGCAACGAGAGGGAGAATGAGGAAATGAGCGACACGATTTGTGCTCTCTGTTTTATACTTGATGTTGAGATGGAACTGGTCTATGTATGTGGACCACTTTTGATGGTGGTCGTTCTGCAACTTCCCCTGTGTTTGTATGAACTGTAGAGGCTTGTGATCAGTGTGCATGATTATCTCTATTCCAAGAATGTAATGTTTCCATTGATGAAGGGCTTTCACAATGGAATGCATTTATTTTTCATAGGCAGGGTATTTCCAGACAATATCTAAGAGTGTCTCACTATGGTATGCTACTAGATGACCATGTTGAGTGAGAACTACGCCAACAACATAGTCGAAGGAATCAATCCCAATCTCTAACGATTGTTGTAGATCAGGTAAGGAGAGTACTAGAGATGATCACAAGTGATGCTTCATATCAACAAATGCTTCAAGATGTGGTGCCTTCCCCCTTGAAAACTTTACCTTTCCACTTCCCTTGGTTACTTGGTTGAGGTCCCATGCAATATGGGAGAATCTCAACATGAACCTTTGATAGAAGATGGCAAGTCCCAACAATGTTCGAAGCTCAGTTATTGTGGTTGGGGATGACCAGTCACAAATGACTTGGATCTTAGCTAGATCAAAATGTACCCCATTCTCATAAACAATGTAGCCCAAGTATTAGACCTTGTTCATTCCAAAGGATCACTTTTCCAAGTTGGCATATAGCTTGTGCTACCACAGAGTGCCCAAAACCTGTTGAATATGATACATGTGCTCCTCCCAAGTTCTGTTAAAGATGAGGATGTCGTCCAGATATACCACAACAAAAGAGTTGGTGAAGGGTCTCAATACATCATCCATAAATCTCATGAAAGTTGTTGGTGTGTTTTTTAAGCCAAAGGGCATCACCAACCATTCGAAGGGACCTTATTTAGATTTGAAAGTTGTCTTCCATACATATGTTGGTTCGATGGGAACCTGGTGGTAGATAGACTTTAGGTCAATATTGATGAATACAATTCCCCCCTTGATTTTGTCAATAAGGTCATTAATTCAGGGAATTTGGTACCGGTTCTTGACTGTGATTTTTTTTAATGCTATGTAATCAATGCAGAGACACCAGGTCCCATTTTTCTTCTGCACTGGCACAATCGGGCTTCCATAAGGGGAGGATATGTGATGGATGTGCCCCTTTTGAATAATCTCTTGTATCTAGCACTTGATTTCATCATTTTACATCAGCGAGCGACAATAGAATGGTATGTTAGGCAGTGAAGAACTGAGGGTTAGATCAATTGGATGCTTGACTTGGAAGTGCGTCGATACCCCGGTGGGTGAGGAGAAGATGTCTCTGAATTCTTCCATGATCCCGTCCACTTTCTTCTGCTATAAAGAGGGGATTTGTGTATAGGTCATGGATGTGGAAATGGCCTTCTGCGTACTATGAGCATAGATCACAAAGAAGACAAACTTCCCAGTCTATGAAATGAACTCACTACATTTCTTAGTAGAGATTAAATAAATAGTGGTAGGTGATGCTACCTCTGGTATCATGTAGAATTGTCTACCCAAAGTAATAATAACACTGTAGGATCTACACTCATACACAACATGTCGCTTCCACAAATATGGCTAGCCTAAAAGAACATCAAAAAAATCAAGGGGAGCAATATCACACAATACCTCGTCTTTGAGGGGATTGTTTTTGTAGGGAAAAAGACACTGTATGTTGACACGGAGATCTCATCCTTGGTGAATCTAGCTGATGGTGTAGGGTTGCGGGTACGGTGTTATTGACAGGTCCAACTGATGAAGACCTTTTCTGAAATCAGGTTCTTTTGGTTGTCGCTATCGACAATGAAATATAGTGGAATCCCCTTTACCACATTTGTGAGTGAAAGAGGCATTCCCCTTCCTATGGTTCTTCTAGTTTGCTTGGTTAGACTTTGATGGTAGCAAAAATGGCACTAGGTTCAACATCAATGATCTTCTTCCCACTTTATAGAATTGATTTAGAGTCAAAATCTTCCTCTGACTCGAAAGATTTCATCTCGGCCACTAGTAACTTCTTATAGTGACATTCCTTGGTGTTGTGCCAAGGGATTTTATGGTATTCACACCATTTTCCCATGTCCTTCTTTGACTTCTCATTACCCTTATTGGGTTGTGTCTTGGACTGGTTGTATCGAGAGTGTACATATTTCCTCTCTCCCTTTTTTTGTGGGCTGGGACCACCTTTTTCCTACTTAGGATGTGGGGATTTTGCAGATCCAAAGTTTCTCCTCTTCTACTTAAATGTATGCTTGATATTGAAAGCATATCTATAAGTCACACCTAATGATGCGATGTCCAAAAACTCCACTTCTGTTTGAATGTATCTATAGAGATAACCATGGTATTTGAGCACTAGATGTCATTCAGAGTCTTTGATACACAATTCGTTGTGCAGGGTATGGAAAATATTGGGGAAATATGGTACTGTCTACTCCCTTTCCTGATGCAGCGTGGTCCATCTTGTGTACTAGTTCTCATAGCTTCCAAAAGGGTAGTATTGTTCTTTAATGGCATCCTTGAAGGAATACCATGTGGGGGTGACCACAAATATTGAATATTCCTCAATGGCCCTTTTCTTAGAGTAAGTATCCCACCAGTCCTTAACATGGGGGACAACCTTGAGGAGTGCAAAAGTAATCTTTTCCCTGTCGAAAAAATTGTGGACTGAAAAATACCCTTCAAGCAACTTCATCCATTTCTCTATATCATCCACATCTATGAGTCCTTCAAATAATGGAATGTAAAAATTGACTTGTACCTTGAAGGGGTTTGCATGGCTGCTTGATGAATATGTGTCTCCTGTGGGCAGCCACCGAAGGATCTATGCAAAGTTGTCCATCATTTTATTCATTTGTCGCACAAGGGATTCCTCTAGAAACATTTTGAAAGGATATCATGCTCCATCATATTTATTCTCATCCCCCATGGGTTTTTTTCGATCTTGGTGTGGCCAATCTTGTAAAGGCTCGACTGGTTCAAGTCCTAAGTTATTTTACCCAGATCTTGTCGGGGACATCCACAAAGAAAAATAAATGAAGATCAGATAGATATGATACCACTGATATGGATTTATGAGAAGAACAAAAGGAATAACACATTGAATACAATAAAATATAGATACAAAGAGAAAAAAACAAATATTCAGTGAATAATAACTTCTATTGAATAAACAAAATAGGTTGAAAATGTAAAACTGCAGAACTGGAAACAACTTGCTTAAATGGTGGTAGTTATCTCTGAGAAGATATGTGTCTTTCTACGCACATCCATTTGAGAAGAATGATCACAATGAGGCTCAAGAGGCCTTTTTAACATTACTCATGAATTCCAAAACCCTAGACAATAAAAAACATAACCCTAGGAGATGAACCACCAAAAGGTATGTGGGCCCTGATGGGTAAGTTGGTACATCAACTTCCTAGGGTCGTAACTTTTGCATACAACCTTTGTTTTAGGCGCATGATAGCCCGTTGGAAAGGTATTTTAGAGAAATACACATTGTGTCATTAAACTCTGACTCGGTCTCCAGTTTGACTCTGGCAAGCCAAAAAAACACTATTTAGGGCCCCTAAACGACCTTGGAAGTACAAAAATATGTATTGACATGAAAACTTCCAAAATAAGCCATCTGGATAAGGTGGGTGGCCACCAATCTCCACCTGGAAGCTATGTAGGGCTTCAGACAACCCCGTAAGTGTAGAACCCAAAATTACAAAGAAGTACAAAAGAACATGATGATATAAAAATTGTGAAGAGGAGTGAGTTGGAATAGGTGGGTGGCTACCAATATCCACCTGGATCACAACAGAAAGTGTTCGATAATTTGAAGTAGTGATTTTTCTCAACCCCGATGCTCTCATTGCCCAACTTGTAATAGTCATTTTAGATTGAGGCAGATGCTTCAAACTATGTTGTGGGTGTATTCTAACTTAGCATTGACATATTGTGGCCTATCATAGTGAGACACTATCATATATTGTATGTAAGTACCCCACTTACAATAAATAAATATTCTCCATTGTACAATACTTCCACTATTGAAGGAATTATTATGCCCTACCTTAGAGATAACTAATGATATCATGTCTTAAGTCCCACAGGTCCTATACATGGAGTTCGGAGAGCCAGATGACTTGAGAATGGCTCCAGAGGGCCCCTATTTTCTTCAGTGTAACCTATTTATCAACAACAACAATATCTATCCCACTAGCCTGGTCCTGAAGTAGTAGTAAGTATTTCTCCATGAGGTAATGAGTTTGGGCATCATGGTATGTGTCACTCTGGTTATTGAAGCACTTGAATATTTTTCATTGAATTCTCCTTCATTTGATAACATTTCCTTGAGAATTATTCTCTTTAACTTGTTCATAACTAGAAGGGTTACATGATTCCCTAGTAAGTTGATATCCCTTTAGGATGGGTTGCCATTGGGTGGGTCTAAAAAAGGTCATCATTTGTTCCCTCCATACTTACCACTTTCCATCTTTATTCCTCTCATATTCTCCTACCGTTTTTCATGAATTGGGATTGGCCACACTAGGAAGGGTTGTACCTTGCCTTGTGGGAAGAAGGGGCTAAAGGCCTAGAGGTTAAAATTAGTTGGAAAGAGTTAAAATCCTTTGAAAATCTTTGAGATTCTTAACCCAAGGATTCTCGAGAAAGAAGTAAAAAGATTCTTAATAAGAAAAGGGACCACATAGAAATAGATAAACATTCAAGGTACTAGTTGGTGTATAGGATGTCTCATCACAAGCTAGCATATTATGACCATAGGCATGTAGAGGTATGAAACTATGACCTATCTGGTCAATAAACCAAGGTAGTGGCTCTTGGTGGAATAGCCAAGAGAAAAGGGGTCTCATCACTAGCCAACCTTCTCATCTCCACGAACTGTTTGTGGATAACGTTGTCACCTCTAGTCACCAAGCCAAGAAAGTGTCCCTCAACTCTTCCCTTGAAGCACACAAGCAAAATATCAAAAGGTAATAAAGCTAAGAGTAAAAGGCAGTAAATGGGCTAGGAAAAATGGAATATATGACAAGCAACAACTCTCCCTATAGAAAGGCACCCATAGGTGAGACTTACATTTCCCTTTTATCATTGCACCCTATTACCAAACACTTAACCCATGTCACCTCATACACTTACATGACCTAGATTGGTTCTGACCTCATAAACACCCCAAAATTATTAAGGAGAATTAGCCCAATAGGACACCCTGAGATCTTCTCCAAACCTGACATGTTAAATTGCATAACATCTTTGAGTGTTTTTCTGGGTAAAGGGGGGTTTGATGCACATGTTTGGGTAATTTAATTATTGGATGTGATTTACATGTTATGATCTCTGCTACTTGTGAACCCCTGGAGAGTGTACTTGTTGTTATTGCATAAATTTTCTCGATGGATAGGTACACATGGGGGAATGATTAGCTCAGACCTTCATGGGGCTGAAAGCCCATAGATGGATGTTATGACCACAACCAGGGGCAAGAAGACATCAAATTTTTGCACTAGGAGGAAAGAAGGATGTTTCCCTTGGAGACACCCTGGAAGACATAGACCTAGGGGGATCTTTCTCCTCCACCTAGACATTGACATTTTAGATCCCATGACATCACCATCAAGACCCTAGACATCATCCAGACATAGGGTTTGCATTTTGAGGGAAGTTATGAGTTGGTTGGCACGTGTGGGCATCATCCAGGGGTTTGGAAGACAAACATTCTACATCTGGAGACTACGTTCCACCTTAGGGGATCAACGTCACCCTATAAGGGCATGAAGTTATCCTTGGAGATGATTTTTGATGTTAATTAATTTTATTGATTTAAAAATTGGATTTTGATGTAAATTGGCGAGGTCGACGTTTTATTTGACCTACATTTAATTGAAGGTAAAAGAATTTTATAAACAGAGATAAGTACTCTCATGTTTTCATCATAACTCATAACATAACAAGTGTGGACTAAAACTTGTTCCCTCTTTAAGGGATATTGGTTGAAATAACTATTGTGCAACTTCTTGGAGAGGCATTTTAAGGTGTATCTTGGCTATTTTTCACAGTGGAATATCTTCAACTAGAGTTCGCTTGATTATTCTTGGTGAAGTAAGTAGAAAATATACAATTTGTTCATGTAATAAATGCCAATGGTAAATTTTATTTGTTTCATGTTAAATATTATGAAATTGCTTGCTTAAAACCTAGGAGAGAAACATAAGATACTTCTTTCTCTCTCTAGCTTTTCTACTTGTCTAAATTTCTCAAGTACACCTTGTTTAGAAGTGACTACTAGAGCCCTAAATTGATAGCACTCTAGTAGCTTCCTTCTAATTTCCTATTGCATAATATTCAATAGCCTAAGGAAGCAAGATTCACTAGGGCCTAAAATGCTTACTCTCTAGAGAATTTGTCTTTATGGTTTGGATGTTTGAGGCCTTGAAGTGCCAACACCTCCTCCATCCACCTCTTCTCCTTTGGAAAGTATTATCATTGCTACTTTTTTCTAAGTTTTGTTGTTTCTATCGTTGATTCCATAAGCCCTAAAATGCACTTGTCCACTTTCTTTAGTGAATGATTGATCAAACAAACACTCAAACTCTCTTTTTTGAAGATTTTGTTGAATTCTACTAACTCTAAACTAGACTAATTCACTAGTTAACTTCTTGTTGTTTCAAATCATTTCTTAAGCCATACTACTCTATACTAATTTGTTGCATAAACCTACATAAATCACATATAGCTCACTAAGAAATCGCTTGTGATAATTTCCAAACAATCTACTTGATAAATGCTAAGTTTACATGGTGTTTTCTTGCAATTTTGAGCACTAATACTTCTTGTTGTTACAAAATATTGCTACAACCATCTAACTGTAGCAAATTCTCTACAAAATTGACATTTAGTGCTAGCTAGACATTGTAAAAATTGTTTGTGACAATTGATTATCATTCTTCCTAGTTAAAGCTACCTTTTCATTGTCTTTTCAAGTAATTCCAAGGCATATTTTTTGCAGTTGTTATAAAATACTTATTATTGTCATAAACTTTCATATTACTGCAATTTTATATCAACTAGATTATATTTCGAAGTTTCATGGTCTATGAAGCACTAATATCATTTTGTACTTGAATGTTGCCATATTTTTCTTTGTTACCTTGTTTTGGGCATGTACACTTTATCTTTACTATTGCTTCATATGTTAAATACCTAAAGAACCTTTTGACTTGCGTGGCTAGTGTTGGACAACT
>JZKD02S1679866.1:36398-56462 GCA_000966675.3 Picea glauca | reverse complement strand
AATCAGTTGTCACCGTGCTTAAACAATTATGCTTCTTTTAAAATCTTTACAAGGCAATCAATGATGATCACAATAATGCAGGGAAACCCATACCGGGTAAAAACCTCTTTTTCTTTATATGATAAGTAATAGTTACATTATTTACATTATCATACATATGAGCACCAACTCATAATGAGGCTACAACCTAATTTTTGCAAGCTGCTACTTGCTGAGAGCACAAACTCTCTGTTTTCTCTAGCACCTACTAGAAGGAAGCACCACCTCCCTGGTTTCTCTAGCACCAACTAGAAGGAAGCACCAACTCCCTGGTTTCTATAGCACCAACTAGAAGGAAGAACCAACTCCCTATGTTCAAGAACCCACTTGAACCCTTGAGGACAATAGTCCTCCCTAGCACCTCCATACCACCCTGTTTTATAAATCTTTGCTATTGAAACTCATTACAATGATATAATGTTCAACAATGGCTTACCAGACTCATCACTGTTCTATTGCATTTCGTTGCTCTGTCTTCCTCACTGCCTTCCTGAACACATGAATTGTGTTGTCTGTTCTTCTGCTTTTTATGCTCTATGCGCCATGTACATTCATTGCACAATTCCTCTTCTATTCCATTCAGCTGCTGCACTCTCCTCCTTCTTCACACATGAATCACCTTCAACAATAGCAACCACAACAACTCCAACAACAACAACAACAACATCTCTTCTCTGTGCCATGTACTTATAGCTTTTGTGCACCTTGTGCATGCAATGTGTGCAATACCTCTGCATACTCACACCACGTTGATATCCTCCACCTCTTGAGTGCTCTGCCTGATCATCGCAACTCTTCAGCTTCTTTGGTGGTTCCCACCACGCATCCAACATCACTGGGTGTTCTGCTAAGATTCCTCAGCCTCTTTGGCAGTTGAGACTCCTTGTCTTCTCTAGCATAGTTGAGCTTATGCCTTCTGTTTTAGTTACATACTTCAACGCTCATACATCTATCAGTCCCCTCTAAGAATAGTCTTCATTCATTAGTAGAAGCCTGGAGACTCTTCAGATCCTCTGGAGATTCAACCCATGTGTCTATCATCACTAGGTGTTATGCCAAGATTTATTTTTCTCTCTGGCAGTTGAGACTCTTCATCTTCTCTGTTACAGTCGAGCTCACCCTTTCTGTTTCAGCTACATGCTCCAACCCTCTTCTAGTTGTCAATCACCCCTATGACCTATCTTCATCCCATCGGAAGATTCCTAGAGACTCTTCAGCTCCTCTGGCAGAAACCATCAATGGTTTCTAGAAGTTACACTATGAGGAGCAAGATTAGCCCTCCGATTATGCTCAAATTCACCTGCATCGTTGGATTAACTCTGAAGGGTATTTTCGTTATTTACCCATTTCACACTTTCGCAATTTGGAGATTCTGCGATGAGACATCTTGACTCTCCATGTCACGAGCTCCGAAAAGGAGCTTAGTTTCTCTAGCTCCCTCCTCTACGTGACCACAGGCGGTGACCACTGGTTACAACGACAATTCACCTTTTCGGTATTTTGGCATTCGTATGGTCCAGTGTCTCGACACTCCCAGACACGATCCCCAAAATTTTGAGGCGAAACTCATCTACACTAGGTCCTTCCTCCATGTGACCACACGCGGTGTCCACATGCTGTGCTAAAAGGTGCTTCAAACTCATGATATTCATCAAACCTGATCGACGTTCCATGATCTCGATGGATCAACGGTCCATATATTTTCGCGATCTCACATCTCGCTGTTCCTTAGATGGAGGTTCTCGTCACTCCAATTCACGATAGGAGAAACTTCAAGATGGAGCTCAGATCGACGGTCCATGTTCTTGGTGAATTTACGATCCATATCTTATCATGAATTCGCATCTTACAATTCCTGTGATGGAGGTTCTCGTCACTCCAAGTCATGATAGGAAAAGCTCCGAGATGGAGCTTAGATCGACGGTCCATGTTCTTGGTGAATTGATGGTCTAGATCTTATCGTGAATTCACATCTCACAATTCCTATGATGGAGGTTCTCGTCACTTCAAGTCGCGATAGGCGAAGCTCTGAGATGGAGCTTAGATCAATGGTCTAGAATCCTTGGTGATCTGATGGTCAAGATATTTTCATGATCTCGCATATCGTGAGTTTGAACCTCTTTCATTTCGATTTCCTGATCTGCAAAACTCTGAAATGGAGTCTTTGTGGTGCTATGATTTTTCGCCATGCGTTCTCTTGATCCAACAGTCCACGACTATCCTTTCTGACGTGGTCTGCCATATTCACCTCCTAGATCTGACGACCTAGATCACACCTTGATCCAATGGCTAGGATCATTTTGCCATTTCACATTTCGCGATTTCATCACTTCGCGATTTCGCCACTTCGCGATTTTTCCTTCTTATGATGAAGGGTCTCAAGCCTTCAATTCCCGATCTACAAAACTCTGAAACGGAGTCAGACTAACATATTTCGGCATTTTGCATTTCGCCTCTTCTTGCTATTTAATGAACATGCAGGTTCTCGCTGATCCAACGATGGTCATATCTTACGCTCATATTTGACGCCTAACATTTGTTCTCCTCTTCTGTGCATTCTTCTTGTATGAATTCATATCTGACGGTCATCGGGGGATTCAGGATGGGGTCCAACGATCACGGATGCTCCTCCTCTTCCATTAACACTGTGTTACTGATCATGATGATATTTTCCATCGATGTTATTGCCATCAATGCACACTCTGATCCTTCCATCAATGACAAGCTCACTTTTCCTGTTAAACCTTCCAACAATCCTCTGCACTATCTCTTCTGAACTTATCGAGCTTGCTATGCAGCGTCTTCCTAAAATACTTTTGATACTTCTTCTTGTACTCATGCCATCTTCGCTGCTGTACTTTCCATCAATGATAAGCATATGTTGCCTGTTAAACATTTACCAACAGCTAGTGAGAGGGGGGTATTCTTGCTTCCTTTCCTTAGTTTCATCGGCCCTTTAGGTCACTAGGGATGTCTCCCTTGGGGTAACATTGATATACTCCTAAATAGAAAGGGGTTTCCTATTAAGGTGACAATGATAGGTCACCCCCTTGTTACACCAATCTTGCCTCACTTGCCTTGGTGTAATATCCCTCGTCCGAACCCAACTGTAAATGTAATGTAAGTGTACTTAAGATGGTGAGTTGTTTTAACATCATTTTGTAATGCACCTTTCATGGCATAGTGTGCGCATGTACTGTACAGTAAAATGATGTAGTCCTCACATTCCTGTATACTGCGCGCAGTAACTAAAGTGGACGCAGTATGGAGGTCAATGAACCTTGTGTATATGATATGTGTTATAGGTTGGTGAGCCAATTATTATAAGCTGGGATGCTTATGTTTTGGAATTAGGCCAGAGTGCCTAGATGTGAAAGGCCAGTGCACCTATTTTGTATATGTCTCATGATAAATATAAAATACATCGCTTCACGCAGACCAACCATGATAAAAGAGATGGGGGATTTAACTCTAGCAGTTAGGGAAAGGGAGGGCCAAAAGTTAAGGAAAGGGCTAATCTAGAGAGCTTAAGCCAAAAAGGAATATTATATTAATATTTATTAAAACATAAAGTATGGATAATTATTTTATCCTAAGTTCTAAATTTGGGGACCAGTGGACCAAAGTAGCTTCCAACATGACAAGTGTCAAGTTGGGTACATGCATTCATATCGTGGGGACTTAGCTCATTTGGTCATTTTTTATGAGGATTCTTACCAGTAGCTTTACCATAATTCTCACCATCACCTTCACAATGATTCTTCCTGATCAGTTTCACGATGATTCCTTCCATCACTCAGTCATCCAGTTAATGATTCCATGAACATTTCACTCATGCAGTCTGTTATCCTTCAGACATTCATTTCATTGTATCTGAGCCTATTTCCATAACCATTTCTGTTTGGTGTACCTGGTTAGCTTGGGAGAGGGATTGAAGAAGCGGGTTGTCAGGCCCGTGGGAAATTCAAGAGGCAGGTTGTCATGCCCGTGAGCAATTCTCTGAGCGAGAGAATTGTTGGGGATTGATTTCCTGAAGGTGCTAAACTACAGCTACAGTGCTCTGAGACTTTTTGTCTGACCTATTGCTGAAGCCCTGGAAGGGAAGTGGGGCAGCCGAGGGACTATTGAGCAGAGAAGGGGCACACTTCCTTGGGTGGGAAAAGCATGTGGGGAATGAGAGGTTGTAGGTTGTTAGTTGAGTGAGCACTTGAGACAGAGTTTTTCCTATTGTCTATGAACCTTTAGCCTGGTTAGGAACCCCTTTACCCAGGTGGATTTCAGTCACAGCTCGGGGGTGGTTCACTGTTGAGAGTGATGAACAGTGTAGTCTAAGGCTAGGAGGTTTAGGGATGGTCTGTACGGAGTTGGTGACATTATTTCCAAGATAAGTAGCAATCATATGATAAATTTACATGCTTCATTGTTATTTACATGATTATGTTACAATTTATCATATATGTGATTATAACTGTATGTATGTTTATGGGTGTTTTCCTGTATATACTGCATATCAGTGTTTACCATTATTTCCACATGAAATCATATATTACAGAATGTAATTGTTTGTTTACGTTTATATGTAAAGATTCTGCAAGAGTGTTATATGTATATGTTATAATTGCATGCAGTTTGAAGAGAAAGTTTATGTGTCATAGCTCAGTTGAATATTGGGTATGTTACAATATGTTCCATTGTGAGAGAACGAAAGTGTTACCTCATGTAGCGTGGCCTAGTCATGGGTAGCTGGGGATGTTACGACATATTATAAGAGCTAAGTACATTACGGCATAGTATAAGAGCTAAGTAAAGCATATGAGGAGTGGCACCCTCGATCGGTGTGAGGCCGGTGAACGTTACAAATTTGTATTGGTATCAGATCTTAGGGGAATGTTACAAATTGGTATCAAAGCTTCAGTTCCAACACTGAGCCTGCATGGACCAGAGAGGTTCAATTGAAGCGAATATTCACAAAATATTAATTTCAAAGTGACCATATTTCAAGTCACATAGCGTCCATGGTAAATTTTGGCACCGTGTGGAAAATGTTGGCGTGCAGGTGTGCACAGTAAATTGTGGTGCTACGTGGAAGAATATTTTGTGTGGACGCATGCATTGAGTTTAACATTGCACGGTGAGCACACACATAGTAATGTGCACGTAGGGTGGGCAAGTATTGCAAAACACAGAGGATTTTGGTTGGTGCATGCATAGTATGAGCATAAGTTGTCTCACGTCAGTGTATTCAATGTTGCACATAGATTATTGTGCACAGTGGGGCATATTGAACTTTGGCATGGTGAAATGCATAGGGAGAAATCCATGTGGAATATCAGTGTGCGATACTAAAACTGTGCATAGTGGATATTGGCGCAGAATGCAAAAGTAGTGTGTGCAAGTTATTGGTGCGACGAAGAAGAAATGAATAGTAGATATAGGTGTGCAGAAGCACGATTTACTTTGTGGTGTTGTTGTGCATGATAAATATAGGTGTATAGGTTGAATGTTTGTGTGCGTGAAGTCGTTTTGGAAGGCGATGAGTCTGGTTTTAATAGAAAATTTGCATGATATTAAAGGAAAAAGAAACACACAACCGCATCAGAGCATTAATTAAAAAGAATTCTGAGTTTTATATTCCTTTGATTCAGACAGATGGAAGTGAAATATAAGCTTACAAGAAAAGCATACTATGAAAGAAAACAAGACTCATAACACCACTAGTTAGAATTTTGTAATAAATAGTCCAAAATACGCTTCTGCATTTATATAATTGTATTAATCCCAAAATTAAAAAAAGGGTGTGATAGCAGTTACCCTTGAAAAATGACCATTTAAGAGAAGGCCTATCATCTCTGAATCTCCTTACCTCTACTACCAGCTGTCCAAAATTCATTGAAATATACTTAATTTTAGTTGAGAACTCATTTCAGCTTAGCGAACTCCTCCTTTAAAGAATCTAACCAGGCCGGTTGATTCTCTCCAACACTTTCGGTCGTTTCAGCTGTGGATTCCTTCTTCTGTCGCTTGCTCCTTTTCTTCTTAGTAGCTGGCCTGTTGATGACTAAATCCTTCATAGTAGGATTCATCCTGACTTCCAACTGCGAGTCTATAACCAACTCTGTGTGGAATTTAGTAGCTAGAATGTGAGCAAGTAACATTTCCTCCTTATTCGCAGGAAAGTCTAGCATGTTGCCCGAATAACCAGTCTCACTGGATTTAGCCTTGTCCATGTATCTCAGTTTGTGGATACCGAAATGATTTTACCGAGAGCAGAAAGTCTAACAATTTGGAGATTATTTCATTTATGGATAACCAGATGCCTTCATACTTTAGGATTGGTAGTTATAGAATCCCAATTATGAAGCGCATACAGACTACATACAAGTGCGTTGGGTTGCCATGCTCAGCTAATCCATTTCAAATGATTAGATTTTGAGTTCATTACATGGAGGCATTTAGATGACGTCACATGGCTGTGAAGTACCAAACGAGTGAAATGGGGTGATCTGACTAGTCGTCACTCGTTCCACGAGTGGTGAATTTAGCATATTGAAGAACGTGATACCGTGTCTTGGCGAAAGTAGTTTCGACAAACCACCTTCTTGTCCATATGTATCTCTGAAGGCGCTGTGCGTCTATGATTCTCACGACTTGGGTCTTATCTAGAATTTTCATGGTGATAACACTAAGAAATCAGAAGAGATAATGCCGATGTATATATTGAACCAAAATGGTTCATATTTTTTTCATGAATTGTTGAATTGCTAGCCCGATAAGTTTCGATGGCTGTATGTTTTGAAGAATTAACAACTAGATCAGATCAAATCAGTGCAGAGTCCATAGGAATGGAATAGTCATAAGGGAATTACAATCAACAAGATGAGAGCAGAGGGATGGATGTCCATTTGGGCATTGAAGGAACAAACTTCAATGGACATGGAGAAGAAAGGAATGAAAACATGAATATGGCAGAGACTATTAAAAATTTGCAGAAGGATGTCCAAAGACATAAAGCTGATAATGAAAGGCTTTTGAGAGCCAAGGTGCAGCAGATGACTTCAACATGAAGTTATTGGAGGGCTTGAACAAAATAGAAAATAAATTGGTTAAGGAGAGTGGCTTAAGAAAATCTGGAAGTCACAAGCCTTCGGATGAGGAAAGAAAAGCAAAAAGTATTAGAAAACATCGCCATCACTCCCCAAGGCATTCCAGTAAGAGAGAAGACAACAACTCAAGTTCAATCCCTGCAAGAAGGCATAAGAGGTCTCGGGTAGACGAACTACAAGGAGAAATGAACAAAATCAAACCTCCTACATTTGATGGTGAGCACAAAAAGGATGAATATGCAGAAACATGGTTGTTGGGCATGAGAAAGTATTTTCAATTGCATAATTATTATTCTCATGTAGAAGGTAGAATTTCTATCTATCAACTCAAAGGAAAGGCCTCCATGTGGTGGGATCATCTTGTGCAGGTGCAACACATTAAAGAGAAAAGTGTTACTTGGAGGGAATTCAAGAAGTATTTTGAGAAGAAACACTTGACTAAGAGATACTATGACAAAAAAATGAAAGAGTTCTTTGAACTCAACCTTGGAAGTATGACCATAGATGAATATGAGATAAGGTTTCTAGAACTGTTGAAGTATGTCTCTTTCATCAAGGATGAGACAGTCAAAATTCAAAGGTATTTTAGTGGATTGCCATCATTCATGAGTGAAAAAATACAGTATGATGATCCCAAGACATTGGAAGAGACCATAAGGCGAGCTAAATTCCTATATGATCAACAGAAAGATAGGCCAACTTTCGAAAAGGCTTGGGAAGACAAAAATAAATTCAATATGGATCAGCGGAAGATGGGAGCTAAGCCACCATTCTTCATAAATAATCCACAAGGACAACAAATACCTAAAAAACCCAGAACAATTGACACATGGAGTCAAAGGCCAAGGAAACCACCTATTCAATGTTGGGGTTGCAAAGGAAATCATAGGTTCAGAGATTGTCCTCACAGAGGTGAAAAAGGTAGGGTTGTTCACAATGTACAACAAGCTGAAACAGTGCAAGATATGGGCAGATATGTGCCAAGGATCTATGCAGCCCTGGACAACAAGAAAGCAGAATATCAGTCCCACATGACTGAAGTGGAATGTATGATCAACAACCAAATCATTGCTATTTTAATTGATTCAATACCTAGTTGTAGTTATATAGACCCTAATATGGTGGAAAGTTTGCAATTGCCAAGAAGCAAGCATGGGAAATCCTGGTTGGTGCAGTTGGCTACAAGAGCCAAAACAAAAGTTAATGAGATGGTTAAGTCATGCCTCATAGGCATGAATGGACTGAACACCAAGGAAGATTTGAACATATTGCCTTTAGGTTCCTATGACTGTCTAATTGGGATGGATTGGTTGAACCAACATCATACTCTCCTAGACTACCATAACAAAGCATTTAATTTATTGGATGAGAAAGGGAAACTAAGGAAAGTGCAGAGAATTCCCAGGGCAGTAACCATTAGAGAAATTTTAGCATTGCAACTGAAGAAATGTTACAGAAAAGGGTGTCAAATAATTGCAGCTCATTTGGCGGAGACACCTAGAGATAAGGTGCCAAATTTGGAGGATTATGCATTCCTGGAAGATTTTGAAGATGTGTTCAAGGACGTACCAGGACTACCCACAAGGAGAGACATTGATTTCTTTATAAATTTAATTCTTGGAGCAACACTAGTATCAAAGACTCCTTACAGAATAAGTACACCGGAGTTGAAGGAGTTGCAAATGCATCTTGAAGAACTTCTGAAGAAGGGGTATATGTGCCCAAGTGTGTCACCTTGGGGTGCCCCAATCTTTTTTTTGAAAAAGAAAGATGGAACATTAAGATTGTGCATTGACTTCAAACAATTAAATAAAGTAACTGTTAAGAACAAGTATCCTCTGCCAAGGATTGATGATCTCTTTGATCAATTGAAGGATGTAAATATATTTTCAAATATAGATCTTAGATCAGGATACCATCAGGTAAGGATTAAAGCAGAAGATATCAGCAAGACTGCCTTCAAGACAAGGTATGGTCATTATGAGTTCACAGTGGTGCCATTTGGGTTGTCAAATGCACCATCTGTTTTCATGTTCTTAATGAATGGTGTTTTCCGAGAATATCTGGACAAGTTTGTCATTGTCTTTTTGGATGACATTCTTATATATTCTAAGTTAGAGGAAGAGAATGAACATCATTTGAGGATGGTGTTGCAAGTATTAAGGGAGCATCAGTTGTATGCCAAATTGAGCAAGTGCTCATTTTATCAGAAACAAATTCATTATTTGGGGCATATCATTTCAAAGGATGGGATAGCAATGGATCCTGAGAAGATAGAGGCCATTAGAGAATGGTCAACATCGAATAATTTGATAGAGGTGAGATCATTCATGGGTATTGCAGGCTACTACAGAAGATTTATTGAAGGATTCTCAAAGATTGCACACCCAATCACTTCCTTGCAAAGAAAGGGAGTGAAGTTTCGGTGGACACTGGATTGTGAGAAGAGCTTCCAACACTTGAAACAATTATTGATAAGTGCTCCAATATTAAGGATTACAGACCCAAATGAACACTTCATTGTATGCACAAATACTTTCAATGAAGGACTTGGTGGAGTCCTCAATCAAATTGGGTTTGTTATATGTTATGAATCAAGGAAGTTGAATGAGAATGAAAGAAACTATGCCACTCGTGATTTGAAGTTGGAATACATAGTGAATGCCTTGAGGAAATGGAGAAACTACCTCATGGGGAAGAGGTTTGAGCTAAGAACAGACCACAATGGTCTGAAATATTTATTTCATCAGCCAAATATAAATGCTAGGCAAAGCAGATGGTTAGAATTTCTAAGCGAATATGACTTTGATATAAATCATATCAAGGGGAAAGAGAATAAAGTGACTAATGCTCTCAACAGGAGGGTGCATGAACTACATGCTACAACCATTAGCATGTATCAGATTGATATTAAAAGCAAAATTCTGGAGGCTGCAAATGCAGATCTGCAATACAGAGAATTGGTAGCTAAGCAACAACAGGGTAAGATGCCACAAAAGGTGGATAATTATAATTTGGGAATAGATGGAATATTGCTGCACAAGAACATAATTTTTATTCCAAATGTCCAGGACTTGAAACATATGATTTTGCATGAGATGCATAATGTCCCTTATGAAGGGCACCCTGGATATCAGAAAACCGTGGCAGCGATCAATAACCATTACTTTTGGCCAGGTATGAAGAGAGAGATCATTGAATACATCACTATATGTATGGAATGCCAGAAAGTTAAAGCTGAGAATAGGCACCCAGCAAGGTTTCTACAACCTTTGCCCATTCCTAAATGGAAGCGGGAAGTGGTGACAATGGATTTTATTATGGGATTGCCCAAAACAAGCAAGCTGCATGATTCGATCATGGTGGTGGTGGACAAGCTTACAAAAGCTGCCCATTTTATTCCACTAAAAATTACTCACAAGGCAGCAGATGCTATTGATATTTTCATGAAGGAAGTGGCATGATTGCATGGAATTCCTAAAACAATTTTGTCCGACAGAGACCTGAAATTCACCTCGAATTTATGGAAAGGATTTTTCAAAGGGTTCGAAATGAATCTAAACTTTAGTATAGCTTATCATCCTGAGTCTGATGTTTAGACAGAGAGGGTGAACAGAGTGATAGAAGACATACCGAGAATGTATGTGATGGACAAACCATCAAAATGGGAAGACTACCTGCACTTGGTAGAATTCGCTTACAACAATGGGTATTAGGCATCATTGAAGATGAGCCCATTTGAAGCACTTTATGGCAGAGAGTTCAATACTCTAGTGAGTTGGGATAATCTAGTTGATAGGACAGTAGTTGGGCCAGATTTGCTCAAGGAGATGGAAGACCAAATGATAAAAATTAAGCAGAATTTAAAAGTTGCCCAAGACAGGTAGAAAAGTTATGCCGATAAGAACATAACCCACAGAGAGTTCAAAGTGGGTGATCATGTTTTCCTAAAAGTGAAAGTTAACAGGAGTTCCCTAAAGTTGGGAAGTTGCGCCAAGTTGGCAGCCAGATTTTGTGGGCCATTTGAAATCCTAGAGAGGATTGGTCCAGTTGCTTATATGATTGCATTGTCTACATCTATGTCTATTCATAATGTCTTCCATGTATCATTGATAAAGAAATATATACCTGATGATAATCATGTTATTGATTGGAATGTGATTTAGATGGTGCTAGAAGGCACTTTTCAAGTGCATCCGGTGCGCATTTTGGACTGAAAAATCAAGTAGCTCCATAATCGAGCCATGGGGGTTGTAAAGGTCAAATGGACCTGGTACGGTCTTGAGGACGCTACTTGGGAGCATGAGGATGCAATGTGGACAGAATACCCACATCTTTTTGAAGATTTTTGAAAACTCTGTTGTATATGGGTGTATGATGCACTGAGGACAGTGCATAAATAAGGGGAGGGGATTGTAATATCCGTTGGTCGAACCCAATTGTAAATCTAGTGTAAGTGTACATATGCTGGTGAGTTGTTTTGACATCATTTTGTAATGCACCTTCCATGGCATAGTGCGTGCATGTACTGCGTAGTAAAATGATGTAGTGTGCACATTTCTGGATACTGCGTGCATTAACTGAAGTGTGCGTAGTATGGAGGTTAGCGAACCTTGTGTATATGATATGTGTTATAGACTAGTGATCCAATTATTATAAGTTGGGATTCTTATGTTTTGGAATTAGGCCAGAGCACCTAGATGTGAAAGGCCAGTGCGCCTATTTTGTATATGTCTCATGATAAATATAAAATGCATCGTTGCGCGCAGACCGACCATGATAAAAGAGATGGGGGATTGAACTCCACCAGTTAGGGAAAGGTAGGGCTAAAATTTAAGGAAAGGGCTAAGCTAGAGAGATTAAGCCAAAAAGGAATATTATATTAATATTTTTTAAAACATAAAGTATGGATAATTATTTTATCCTAAGTTCTAAAGTTGGGGACAAGTGGACCAAAGTAGCTTCCAACATGACAAGTGTCAAGTTGGGGACAAGTGGACCAAAGTAGCTTCCAACATGACAAGTGTCAAGTTGGGGACATGCATTCATATCGTGGGGACTTAACTCATTTGGTCATTTTTCACGAGGATTCTTACTAGCAGCTTTACCATCATTCTCACCATCACCTTCATGATGATTCTTCACAATCAATTTTACGATGATTTCGTACATCACTCGATCATCTAGTTAATGATTCCATGACCATTTCACTCACGCAGTCCGTTATCCTTCAGACATTCATTTCACTGTATCTGAGACTATTTTCATAACCATTTCCGGTTGGTGTACCTGGTTAGCTTGGGAGCGGGATTGAAGAAGCAGGTTGTCAGGCCCTTAGGAAATTGAAGAGGCGAGCTGTCAGACCCGTGAGAAATTCTATGAGCGAGAGAATTGTTGGGGATTTATTTCTTGAAGGTGCTAAACTGTAGCTACAGTGCTCTGAGACTTCCTATTTGACCTGTTGCTGAAGCCCTGGAAGGGAAGTGGGGTAGTCGAGGGACTATTAAGCAGAGAAAGGGAACATTTTGTTGGGTGGGATAGGCATGTGGGGAATGAGAGGTTGTAGGTTGTTATTTGAGTGAGCACCTGAGACAGAGTCTTTCCTGTTGTCTATGAACCTTTAGCCTGGTTAGGAACCCCTTTACCTGGGTAGAGTTCAATCCCACCTCAGGGGTGACTCACTATTGAGAGTGATAAATAGTGTAGTCTAAGGCTGGCAGGTTCGTGGACGGTCTGTACACAGTTGGTGACATTCTTTCCAAGATAAGTACCAATTGTATGATAAATTTACATGATACATTTCTATTTACATGCTTATGTTACGATTTATCATATATGTGATTATAATTGTCTGTATGTTTATGTGTATTTCCCTGTATATACTGCATATCTGTGTTTACCGTTATTTCCGCATGAAATTATATATTACAGAATGTAATTAGTTGTTTACATTTATATGTAAAGATTCCACAAGAGTGTTGTATGTATATGTTATAATTGCATGCAGTTTGAAGAGAAAACTTATGTGGCATAACTCAATTGAATATTGGGAATGTTATAGTATGTTCCGCTATGAGTGAACAAAAGTGTTCCCTCATGTAGTGTGGCCCAGTCATGGGTGGATGGGGACGTTACGACATAGTATCAGAGCTAATTAAATCATCTGAGGAGTGGCACCCTCGGCCAATGTGAGGTCGGGGAACATTACAAATTGGTATTGGTATCAAAGCTTAGGGGAACGCTACACTTGGGATTTGGGAAAGTACAGATTGTGTGATAAAATTAATTACATTATTGGGAAGGAGACAACCATACAAACTGATCATAACCTTCTACATTTCATGTAGACACAAGGAAAATTGCAGAATGATCTCCATTAGAAGTGGTCCACATACTTGTATAAGTTCCACCTCAACATCAAGTATAAGACATGAAGCAACAACCGCATCTCTGACTGCCTCAACCAACCTCCAGTTGATGCATTAACCACAGTGCTACACTACTTTAGACATGAGACCTCTGATTAGCCACAAATCTATGAGTGAGATCATGACTTCACCACTACTTACCAGATGTTGGGAACAAACATATTTGTTATTGAATTTCATCTGCAGGATGGGTTGTTGTTCCATTTGGGCCATCTCTACGTTCCATCAATCGAGCATGTGAAGTTGATTTGGAAAGATCACTACAGTCGATTGGAAGGACACTTTAGCGTAGAGAAGATAGTGGTAGTTCTGCAACAACATTTGTATTGGCCTAAACTCAGAAAGGATGTCAACAGGTATATCAGGTCTTGCACAACCTGCACCATTACCAAACCATCCATTAATAAAAAGGGCATGTACACCCATCTTCCTATTATTTACAGGCCCTAGGAATCCATCTTGATGGACTACATGTCAGGCCTTCTTTCAACCAAGAAGGGAAATGACTTTATTTTCATGGTTGTTGATCAATTTTACAAGATGGAAATTATGGTTTCCTGGAAGAAGAGAATCACAATAGAGGCCAGTTCCAATCTCTTCTTCAAACGAGTGTGGGTACATTTTGGGATACCACAAACCATCATCTCCAATCGGGACAATTGGTTTCTCATCACCTTCTAGTCAATGCTTTGGTCATGAATGAAAACCAAGCTCACCAAATCCATGACCTTCCACCCCCAAATGGATGGCCAAACCGAGGTCGTCAATATGATGACTGTGCATATTTTGTGCATGTACAATTCCAAGCATCTGCGCACATGGGATGAGAGTATTCCCCATGTTCAAAATAGTTACAACAAATCCATACATAGCTCAACCGACCACAGCCCCTTTCAGTTGGGGTTGGGATTTCAACCATTGGGTCCCATGGATGTTGCACTACCCTTTGCGTCCACACAGGCATAATTGTCCCATGTGCAAATCGAAGCCAACAAATCCACTTGGTTCATTAAATGAATCCAATACATATTCCATCATTGAACGATATTTTGCAGAAGTCCAATTCCAAGTACAAGGAGCCCCATTATCAACATCATTTTCCACACAAGTTTCGGGTGGGAGATAAATTTTGGTTGCACTTACATAAATAACGCCTTATAGAACCCCATCATAAGCTTTTCCCACTACGCTATAGGCCTTATACCATCACCAAGGTTGTGGGTGAAAATTGTTTTGAGCTCAACATTCCCCCCTTCTTTGGATTGTACCCATTGTTTAATGTGGACTTCGTTTGACCACACTTTCCACCATTATTTGATACCTCAAAGGTAGCCGAACGATTGAAACCAATAGATCTCAACCCTGACTACATGAAACATGCATCCAGTGATCATATCATGGACACACAAGTAAAAGGAACTCGCCAACAAAGTTTCATCTTTATCGTGTTGTCAAAGAATGGCATCTCCTACACCAAGGCAAGTGGCTCACCCAGGGCCAAATTCAACAAAAAATTCCTCATCTGATGGGGGAACTCAATGCAATGGATACCATTGCTTCTTAAGGGTGGAGGATTGATCCAGGTGGGTATCGGTGGCCACCCACCTATTCCAATTGGCTCACATACATATTTCATCATGGCAGTTTCAGTTTTCATCTTGGCAACTTTTTTTCTAGTTTTTCGGGTCCTAAACATCTGGGGCCTTTTTGAGGCCCTAAAAAACATTTTTTGGGCCCGCCAAAATCACATTATGGAAAGATTCAAAGTGTGATGGAATAATGTTTATTCCTACGATATCATTTTCCAATGGGCTATCATGCGCCTAAAATGAAGATCGTATGCAAAAGTTATGACTCTGGGAAGTTGATGTATCAACTTACCCCAACGGGGCCCACATGTCTTTTGGTGCTTCATCTCTTAGGGTTATCTTTTTGGATGTCTAGGTTTTTGGAATTCATGTCTGATGTAAAAAATTCCTTTAGAGCCTCATTGTACTCATCTTCTTGCGAATGACCGTAGCTGACACATCTCTTGTCAGAGATAAGCTACCACCATTCTAGCAAGCTTGTTTCAGTCTACATTTTACAGTTTCATCATATTTCTTATTTAATAGAAGTCAAGTTTTGCTATATCTCTGTTATTATTCATTGTGTGTCTTTGTTAATATTATAGATATTTATTTTCATTTTGTTCCGCTCATAAATCCAGATCAATGAGTGGCCCCTGTATGGACTTTTTGGGAGCAAGAGGGGAGCTTGGTGTTCAGAAAGAAAATCGACCCTCTTGTGCATGAGAACATCTTTATTGGAATGAGTTTTTATGTTGAGAATTAGGTTGTGTGCCTATAAATTTATTTCCTATTGAGGAAATGTCTCAAGATCCTTGAGAAGGTTGTTGTGCGCACTCCAAAGTAACAACTCAAAATTCCTGGAGTTGCTAGCTAATATATTTCCTAGCCAAACATGTGATGGATCCTTGGAGGGAAGTGTGATGGATCGAGGGACTCTGTGGCAGAGAAGGGGATCCCATTCCTTGGGTTGTGCATGTTAAAGGGAAAGAGAGCAGGTGGATTAGAATTATTGTTGGAGTTAGAAACCTATGTTTTGGGTTGTTGTGTGTGGACAATGGACAACCAAAAAGGATAAACCTTTTGTGGAATCATAGCCCAGGATTGGTGGTGTATTTTTATTGAGAGAAATGGAATAGGAAGCCTATGGTTGGGAGAAATGTCCTTCATACACATCTAGTTGGTGTTTTATAAAATATAAGTGTTATGTTTTATTTCTGATGTTAATTTCGCTGTGTAATTTTTTAGATGAATTTTGTGTCTATTGTATGGTTGCATTCATGAGTTTTTAATATGTTATTAGATGTATGAGTAATTTGGGCATCTTTCACCTTTTTTACTTTTATTTGTGTTAGGAACCTTATTGTATGGTTGCAATCATGATGTTTTAATATGTTATTAGATGTATGAGTAATTTGGGCATGTTTCCCCTTGCTTAATTTTATTTTTGTTAGAGACCGTTTAATATGTTTTTAGTAGGCTAGGTATGTTAGACTCCATATAAAAAAAATCAAATCAACATGTTCATGTAATTTATCATAAAAAATAGCAAAATGAACCATAATATACCATGAAGAATACCTAAAATTGTCATTCTTTGTAAATCGTGCTTCGAATGTAATGATAAGCATATAAAAAGAACACTTTTGGTAGTTTTTCCACCATGAATTCATCAATTGTTTCAACCACAATGGCGTTCTCTCCTTTGCCACCCAATTTCATATTTTCTATTCTAATCTCCTTAGTTATTTAGGGAATCAAATTGCGGAATGGTTGGTGTTGCAATCCCTTTGATACATAGAGTCTAAAGAAAAAATAGAGTAGGGAAATTGGTGGAACATATACATGGGAGTGGTGAAGGACTAGAGAATTGTGTTAAGGATAGTTGATTTAGCCATGGCGATTCTTTGAACAACTTGCTACACATTCTTTTAATGCACATAGAGGGATGGAGAATTTTCATGTGGCTCAACATCTTTTCCAAAACTTTCATTGTTACAAGATAAGATCTCACAAAGGACTCCCTAAATATTGGCTTCATTTCGAATCTACACTTATATGGTGTCTAACTTTTCCCAATATTGTGCACTACATTACAAAATTTAGGGAAAATAGATATTTTAGGTCTATATAAATTTATATATTAAAGGATAAAATATCATATTAAGTTTCACTTGAACTAATTTGGATTGTAGAACATGTGGTTATCCCCTATGATGACAAAGGGTATTGTAGAGAAAATCATATACGAATAGGTAACTCCTCTCATTGACCTTATCACATTTAGTGATAGATCATAGGATAGACCATTATGGATTCCATCTAGATCTAATGCACATAAACAAACTATGTTAAGGAAGAAATAAAGAGGATCATTTACCTTTTCCCAAAGGTTTTCCAATTTTATCATTTGGAAGTGCTCTTGAGATCTAGATCCTATGCATCCTCTTTGATCTGTTGTTTGCAAACAACACAATGAAAAACTATTCTCAAATCCTATGACATATTAAAATAGAATTGTATGCAATGGATCTCATCTAATACCTAAAGTAACATTAGATTCACCAAACTAAACTCACACATACAACATTGGTGATTTCCATAATGTTTGGAGGGGAGAAAGAACATAGATCTATATTGAATAAAGTGAGTTGCAACAAGTTATATGATTACCTTGAGTAGCTTGTCGTACTCTTTTCTTCTATCCCTTGAGATCCTCCTTAGACACCCTTGCTTGGTCGGAAGAAATGAAGATACTTGATGTATCGTGGAAATAAGATGATATACTCTCTCACCTATGCTTTCAACCTCATTTGTGTTGATTCCCAACACCCAACTCTATTAGCAAATTGATGGAAAAGGACTCTTGCTTAATTTTAACCAAGATCAGGAGGCTTAGACACTTGATACTAGATGCGCATCCCCTACATTGGTCTCTTCTTATAAGAACTTAGAGGAGCTTAGAGATAGGTTCATGGCATGTGAACTAGGTGAAACTAAGTCATGCACGAGTTCCATGCTCAATAATGCATCATGACCAACCCATTTCTTATTGATCTCCTCGTAACTCTCGAAATCTAGAAGACCTCAGGGGTGATCATAGGTTTTATATGAGAAACCAACGATTTCCCATAACTTATCTATGGGGTGGATCCCTCATCCAAAAATTTTGGTTCATTTATGTTCCATCTTTTGGTCTATTTTGTGTTTTTTGGCTCATTGTAATCTAATCTAGGTAAGAGATTAGGATTGTAATCCAATTTGAGTGAACAAATTAGGGTTTTGGATGCTCTGGAATACCTAAAATATTGTATTATCTATAGTTAGTTAATACAATGGAGAAGAAAAAGATGCATTTCTAAGGTTTGTTGGCTTGCATCATGAAGGAGAACTACTAGTTCAATTTATAGTTCTTTGTTATCCAAAACAGAAACCTCTAGACAACCCTATAAAAGCTTCATTAGTGTTTCTTTAATTTAGTTTAATATATTTTAACATAGTTGAAAACAGATTTGAGTGAGCCTAATTGTTAGGAACAATTGATTCTTCTTTGGAGGTGATATGTTTGAATGAGAGAGTTCTATGTTGAACAAAATGACAACCTTTGCACAACCATATAAATGGTTCATTGGTGTTACTTTAATTCAGTTTAATATATTTTAGCATAATTAAAAACAAGTTTGAGTGGCCCTCGTGGTTAAGAACAAGTGTTTCTTTCTTGGAGGTGACATGTTTGAATATGAAGCTCATACCTTTGTCCCACAAACTAACGGTCTACTAAGCATTGGCTTGTGTGTTGTTCTCAGTAACCTCTAAAATTTAAAATGAATCTATGTTAGTACTACAAATAAAAAATAATAATTGATCTCATATATCAAAACCATAACCTTAAATTAACTTCTTCCTCTTATTATATCTAAAAAAAAAATAATTCAATTTAAATTTCCGAAAAATGATTCATTTTTAAAGAAATCGGTATCAACGTCTTAATATTTCTTTCATTACGTAAACTTTATCACTGATGGGTCCACCAACGAAGCCGACAATCCTACGTAAATCTTTAGGGTTACCCATATAGATAAGGAGGGAAGTTGCATTCTAGAAGTGGGATTCATACTCACTCCCGCTCGGAGATATCTTGATCTGAGGGCTCTTGGACTTTTGATTGTTTCTCCTTTTCTCACCTGTCCATATTCCAAGAAGCGAATAGCTCAACAGATTCCCCTCGATATCAATTCAATTGAAGGCTTTAATCTTCCCCTCCATCCATATCCGATGGCCCCCGCTAAAAGGAAAGCAACTGGTAGTCCAGCTCCAGGGAGAAGCTCTACCCGCCTCTCCACCACAAAACCCACAAAACCGAAGATGACAACCACTCAATCTCACGCAGAAGCAACTGGTAGTCCAGCTCCAGGGAGAAGCTCTACCCGCCTCTCCACCACAAAACTGAAGATGACAACCACTAAATCTGACGCAGAAGCAGAAATAAAGAATAAGGAAGCGACCACAAGAGCCCCAAGAGTTCAAATACCCCATGACTGCAAAGAAAGGTTAGACGAGCTTACTAGACTTTTGGATTTCAAAACTCTAGGATCCACAGTCGATTATTTATTACCCCCAACTCAGGGCGTCAAAGCCTTGGCAGATCTTACCAAAGGCATGGGCTATGACAATTGCGGTCAGACTATCGATTGGTTACTGGAAATGGTACGAAACAAGCAGACCCCGGACTTCCAGGATGCACGCAGACGGGTGGATTGGTTATTGCCAAGTCAAACAGTGCGCTTACAAGAGCTGACCAGAGAGCTGGGCTTCGAGCGAGGAGGGCAAACAGTTGATTGGCTATTGCCAGTGGCATCCAAGGAATTTCTAATGCTCACCCATTTTCTGGGCTTCCGAGAGAGCTCAGAAACTATACAATGGTTA
>JZKD02S1679865.1:350549-372516 GCA_000966675.3 Picea glauca | reverse complement strand
GGGGGGGGGGGGTTGAGCATGATGAGAGGTTGTGAAATATTTGGAAGATATATTTCTTATGATGGTTTTCTTTGAGAATTTGTGCTTTGTTGTTCTTGGAGTCACTGACACGGAGGGCCAAGAAACCGAAAGGTTTATTGGAGCTAGGACGTTGGCTAGGCTCCTAGTTGGCTGGCAGGATTCCATTGTTTCACTCTAGGAAAGTGGAAAAAGAATGGTTGGAAGCGTCTTCCTACTACTAGAAAAGCTACATTGCAATTGATGAGCTTCAACATACCATGGAGGAGGTATTTTCATTGGTATTTTTTTGTAATTCTATTTTAATTTTTAAATCTTAGAGTTAAGATATTACTTAATTCATCATGTTATTTACAATTATCATTGAGAAAATATAAAAGAGTTGTGGAAATGAAAATCAATGATATTATGTTAAATCAAAGTTGTTAATGCATATGTATTTGATGATTGATTAATTGCCTAACATCCTAGATGGGTGTTACATTTGGTATCAAAGCACGGTTCTAACACTCAAGGCCTATGGACTTTCCCAAGTAAACTTTAAGAACAAATATCAATCCAAGTTTTGATGGTTATTTCAATTCTAATCAAAGTATTCCAAGAATGGAAGAGCCTTGGATCTTGATAGTTGTTGTCATGATTCATCTCTTTGTTATTGTCTCAAATGACTCTTAGTAATATTATCACTACTATATTTTCATTGAAAACAATGCATGCCATGTTCAACATAAAATTCTAAGTTCACATCCTATTTCTTTGTTTACTTCCCATTGTCCACTAGATAACAAGAGTCCATGGTAGCCACTGACATTGTTCAAGTAGAACTTCTCCTAGAGAATGATCCAACTAATAAACAAGAAATGCTTTTGCTATTTGTAGAATCAAAATTAACATATTCTCCCTTGTTAGACATGTTAGATCATGAAGAAAATATTTCTTCAACCAAAGCACCAACATTTGCAACATCAGGTCTCTTAACAAGCCCTACATTTTCTGCAAACATTTACAACATCAAGTCTCTTAAAAAGCCATGCTTTTTCTGCAACAAAACACGAGGGATAATGTACAGGCTCAACACCACAAAAGGGACAAAATTCTTGTCCATTTCTAAGAGCATTGAATCTGTATACTTTAAACTTGACATTGTACTCTATTGAATTCCAAGGAATTGAAGAAAATGGGATTCTTACAATAACCTCAATGTTAAAAAATAATAAGGATAGGATTATAGGTTACAACACTGTCCAATAAAAATGATTGAAAGGTCTCCAAGATTAAACCACTATTTTAAATAAAGAGAAAATGAAAATAATTTACATACATATTCTGATCTGGGAAAATAAAGATAGCTTCCTAGATAGGTCTGGTATATGAGCAGAAATAGAAAAATTTACATAGCAGAGTCTTCAAACCAAAGAAGCAATTAAGATAATTCATTGCATCAAGTTTGAAAGAAGAATCATTAGGAATGAAGCTTTAATGGCTATAAATTCAACCATTTTTTCAGTATTCTTTTTTTTTCATATATTAAATTACCTTTAACTCTAAAATTTGAAAGATGGAAGATTTTTAGGAGGTGGAGAAGGAAATGGGAAGTTGTCAATCCATCACAATGTTCATTAAAGATGATTGGAATTAGAGATAACCTTGTTCATTTTGGAAACCAAAGCTACAACCAATGTTATATGAAATCCTATGGATCCCTGGCTTTGACAAAATGTCATTGGTCGTAGATACATAGTTGTGGCTCTTTTAGATTTCCAAATATCATGTTTACATCACATGGTGTCCTTCCCTCATCTCACGAATCTGGACTTGAGTTGATATTTACTATGAATAGAATACAATGTCTAAACAATCCAATGTCGCCATTTATGAGTGAATGAATTTATGAAAATATTGAAACGTGTTTATTTATGGGAAGCCTCTGGTTGGCCACCGACTAATTAAAAATGTGGAATGTGAGCCATGTATCTATCACACTACAAAAATATTAAAACAAACAAATAAAATAATGAACCATCTCGCAATGCATTGCTAAAATATTTATAAAAACAAAAAACAAATTGGAGAAAAATAAACTTGCAGCAATAAAATACTTCCACCTGACAATCAATCCATGAATGTCAAAATGTCACCAGTCTCTGAACCACAAAAATTTACTATTGATATTTAAATGTAGTCAGATTATTGACAGATAGGCTACCCATTTGTCAGATTCAATGATGAAACCCCCCTCCCCTTCCAAGGTTCTGGGACCTCCTAGTCTCTGGATCATTCCAATTGTGAGTTGGATTGACTCTTCAGGCTCTTGATCGAACCCAAATTTATTTTACACATGTCCCTTTTCTTCTTTTGGCACAAGCCCTGTAACACCTACACTCTATGTCTGTGCGTTCTAACGCTCTTCAGTTCATGGGTACTAGATCCCTTTCAATAGCCCCTTATTCCATATGTCCCTAGGTTGTGCCCTTATGATAATGTGTGATTGCAGACGCGGGCAAGAGTGGTTTCAAACCAACCCACTTTTCACCCCACAATCCTCCTCATGCTGACATGTACCCCGTCACTAAAACAGTGGTTGAAATTGTGGCCCGCTCAAGGAATATTATCGTCTAAGCATGTCCTGGACCCGCAATCCCTTATGTATGTCGATCTCTTCTCCTTTGGCACTGCCTGGATCAATGACTGTCGTTGACTCCAGCCTTCAGGAGTTTCAACTCTCAAACTCCACTCTCCTCTGTGTGGCAATCTCCCAGAGTGGAAGATCTATTGCCACCTGTCCCCTGGAATCTATGGCCAGGATTTGCTCCATGGATCTGGCCTTCGGGAATCTCAATTCTCAAATCCTTTTCCTTTTCCTCAAATATGAAAAATACTGCCACGTGTCCTCTTAAATCGAATGGCCTAGGATTTCTTCAGTTCTTTACCCGAAGTTCACAGATCTTTGCCACGTCTCCTCTTGATCTCACGGCTATAAATCAATTTGGGTGATCCAATTACTTTGATCTGCTCCACTCTTCGGACTTCTGAGATCTCAAATCTCAAACTCTCGTCTCTATTGACTGGGTATCTCCCAGAGAGGAAGATCTGCTGACACATATACTCCCAGATTAATGGTTGTACTCTCACTTCGGGTTCTTAACCTCCTCAACCAAATCAATGGTCCTACGACTCCGTCCTTGATCAATGACCAATATTTCCTTTGGGTCCTCGGACCTTTTCTCCTCCGCTTTCTTCCGAAATTCTAGATCTGGCGCTGTGCTTCCTTCTTCACATCGACAACTTTCGTCACTTCAGATTTAGGGTCTTAGAAAATATCAAATGTCAAACTTATGCCTTCTTGTTGTTTTATCTGGATTTCATAATCAATGGTTGTGATCCCTTTGCGTCTCTAGACTTCGTACTTATCAACTTTCAACTTTTATCTCTCCTCGAACTATGCGGATCTCTGTCGCATGTCCACCTGATCTGATGGCTATGAATCACTTTGGGACTTTTCCCGGAGTTCACAGATTCACGCCATGACCTTTCTAGATCAAATGGCCCAAATTCACTTAGGGTCTTTGGGTTTCGATAGTTTAAACTTCCAACCGAAATTCAAATGCAATTTACCCGAAACTTGTGATCTGCCACCACGTGTCTCTCTGAATCCAATGGTCCAAATATTTTCTCTCTCCGACGCTTCAGCTCTTCGGTGCTCCAACTCTTTAACTCTCCAATGCTTCAACTCTTGGGCTCTCCGACGCTTCGGCTCTATGGTGCTTTGGTTCTTTGGTTCTTTAACTCTCTGGCACTTCGGGTTCTTCGGGAGTATCAAAATCCTATGCACTCATTCCTCCTAGAGTGATTTCAACCGAAACACACGATCTCTTGATTTCTGTCTCCCCTTTGATATGACGGCCTCTATCTACTTTGGTTCTTTGGGTTTCAGCTATTCCACTTCTCAAACTGAAACTCCAGTGAAACTTTCCCCGAAGCTCGCGATCTGGTGACAAGTGTCCCCTCACAGATCGATGACTCCCGACTCTTCAACTATCTAAACTTCATGTATTTCAATGTTACACCTTTGCCTCCCTCTGGATCTCCTGACCCATTGACATGTATCCCCTCTAGATCCAATGGTCTAGATCTGTTCTGTCCCTTTGACTCTTTGGGCTTTGGAAATCTCAAGTCTTGAACCTTGAGAGATTCTCTCTCCTGTGCATGTGAGCGTTAAGACTCGTGCACCTTCCCCTGATTAGATGACTGTCGATCCTTCACACTCAGATCTAACGGATGGGATCCACTCTTTCCTTTGCGCTCCCTCTGTTCACTGGACGTAGATCTAACTATCCAGGTTCTTCTCTACAACTTATCAAACGGTTGTTGTCGCTCCTCCTCCTGAGCTTCCACCTTCTCCCAACTTGGAAGAGTNACTTAATTCATCATGTTATTTACAATTATCATTGAGAAAATATAAAAGAGTTGTGGAAATGAAAATCAATGATATTATGTTAAATCAAAGTTGTTAATGCATATGTATTTGATGATTGATTAATTGCCTAACATCCTAGATGGGTGTTACATTTGGTATCAAAGCACGGTTCTAACACTCAAGGCCTATGGACTTTCCCAAGTAAACTTTAAGAACAAATATCAATCCAAGTTTTGATGGTTATTTCAATTCTAATCAAAGTATTCCAAGAATGGAAGAGCCTTGGATCTTGATAGTTGTTGTCATGATTCATCTCTTTGTTATTGTCTCAAATGACTCTTAGTAATATTATCACTACTATATTTTCATTGAAAACAATGCATGCCATGTTCAACATAAAATTCTAAGTTCACATCCTATTTCTTTGTTTACTTCCCATTGTCCACTAGATAACAAGAGTCCATGGTAGCCACTGACATTGTTCAAGTAGAACTTCTCCTAGAGAATGATCCAACTAATAAACAAGAAATGCTTTTGCTATTTGTAGAATCAAAATTAACATATTCTCCCTTGTTAGACATGTTAGATCATGAAGAAAATATTTCTTCAACCAAAGCACCAACATTTGCAACATCAGGTCTCTTAACAAGCCCTACATTTTCTGCAAACATTTACAACATCAAGTCTCTTAAAAAGCCATGCTTTTTCTGCAACAAAACACGAGGGATAATGTACAGGCTCAACACCACAAAAGGGACAAAATTCTTGTCCATTTCTAAGAGCATTGAATCTGTATACTTTAAACTTGACATTGTACTCTATTGAATTCCAAGGAATTGAAGAAAATGGGATTCTTACAATAACCTCAATGTTAAAAAATAATAAGGATAGGATTATAGGTTACAACACTGTCCAATAAAAATGATTGAAAGGTCTCCAAGATTAAACCACTATTTTAAATAAAGAGAAAATGAAAATAATTTACATACATATTCTGATCTGGGAAAATAAAGATAGCTTCCTAGATAGGTCTGGTATATGAGCAGAAATAGAAAAATTTACATAGCAGAGTCTTCAAACCAAAGAAGCAATTAAGATAATTCATTGCATCAAGTTTGAAAGAAGAATCATTAGGAATGAAGCTTTAATGGCTATAAATTCAACCATTTTTTCAGTATTCTTTTTTTTTCATATATTAAATTACCTTTAACTCTAAAATTTGAAAGATGGAAGATTTTTAGGAGGTGGAGAAGGAAATGGGAAGTTGTCAATCCATCACAATGTTCATTAAAGATGATTGGAATTAGAGATAACCTTGTTCATTTTGGAAACCAAAGCTACAACCAATGTTATATGAAATCCTATGGATCCCTGGCTTTGACAAAATGTCATTGGTCGTAGATACATAGTTGTGGCTCTTTTAGATTTCCAAATATCATGTTTACATCACATGGTGTCCTTCCCTCATCTCACGAATCTGGACTTGAGTTGATATTTACTATGAATAGAATACAATGTCTAAACAATCCAATGTCGCCATTTATGAGTGAATGAATTTATGAAAATATTGAAACGTGTTTATTTATGGGAAGCCTCTGGTTGGCCACCGACTAATTAAAAATGTGGAATGTGAGCCATGTATCTATCACACTACAAAAATATTAAAACAAACAAATAAAATAATGAACCATCTCGCAATGCATTGCTAAAATATTTATAAAAACAAAAAACAAATTGGAGAAAAATAAACTTGCAGCAATAAAATACTTCCACCTGACAATCAATCCATGAATGTCAAAATGTCACCAGTCTCTGAACCACAAAAATTTACTATTGATATTTAAATGTAGTCAGATTATTGACAGATAGGCTACCCATTTGTCAGATTCAATGATGAAACCCCCCTCCCCTTCCAAGGTTCTGGGACCTCCTAGTCTCTGGATCATTCCAATTGTGAGTTGGATTGACTCTTCAGGCTCTTGATCGAACCCAAATTTATTTTACACATGTCCCTTTTCTTCTTTTGGCACAAGCCTTGTAACACCTACACTCTATTTCTGTGTGTTCTAACTCTCTTCAGTTCATGGGTGCTAGATCCCTTTCAATAGCCCCTTATTCCATATGTCCCTGGGTTGTGCCCTTATGATAATGTGTGATTGCAGACGCGGGCAAGAGTGGTTTCAAACCAACCCACTTTTCACCCCACAATCCTCCTCATGCTGACACGTACCCCGTCACTAAAACAGTGGTTGAAATTGTGGCCCGCTCAAGGAATATTATCATCTAAGCATGTCCTGGACCCGCAATCCCTTATGTATGTCGATATCTTCTCCTTGGGCACTGCCTGGATCAATGACTGTCGTTGACTCCAGCCTTCAGGAGTTTCAACTCTCAAACTCCACTCTCCTCTGTGTGGCAATCTCCCAGAGTGGAAGATCTATTGCCACCTGTTCCCTAGAATCTATGGCCAGGATTTCCTCCATGGATCTGGCCTTCGGGAATCTCAATTCTCAAATCCTTTTCCTTTTCCTCAAATACGCAAAATACTGCCACATGTCCTCTTAAATCGAACGGCCTAGGATTTCTTCAGTTCTTTACCCGAAGTTCATAGATCTTTGCCACGTCTCCTCTTGATATGACGGCTGTAAATCAATTTGGGTGATCCAATGACTCTGATCTGCTCCACTCTTCGGACTTCTGAGATCTCAAATCTCAAACTCTCGTCTCTATTGACTGGGTATCTCCCGGAGAGGAAGATCTGCTGACACATATACTCCCAGATTAATGGTTGTACTCTCACTTCGGGTTCTTGACCTCCTCAACCAGATCAATGGTCCTACGACTCCTTCCTTGATCAATGACCAATATTTCCTTTGGGTCCTCGGACCTTTTCTCCTCCGCTTTCTTCCGAAATTCTAGATCTGGTGCTGCGCTTCCTTCTTCACATAGACAACTTTCGTCACTTCAGATTTAGGGTCTTCGAAAATATCAAATGTCAAACTTATGCCTTCTTGTTGTTTTATTTGGATTTCATAATCAATGGTTGTGATCCCTTTGCGTCTCTAGACTTCGTACTTATCAACTTTCAACTTTTATCTCTCCTCAAACTATGCGGATCTCTGTCGCATGTCCACCTGATCTGATGGCTATGAATCACTTTGGGACTTTTCCCGGAGTTCACAGATTCATGCCATGACCTTTCTAGATCAAATGGCCCAAATTCACTTAGGTTCTTTGGGTTTCGATAGTTTAAACTTCCAACCGAAATTCAAATGCAATTTACCCGAAACTTGTGATCTGCCACCACGTGTCTCTCTGAATCCAATGGTCCAAATATTTTCGCTCTCCGACGCTTCAGCTCTTCGGTGCTCCAGCTCTTCAACTCTCCAATGCTTCAACTCTTGGGCTCTCCGACGCTTCGGCTCTATGGTGCTTTGGTTCTTTGGTTCTTTAACTCTTTGGCACTTCGGGTTCTTCGGGAGTATCAAAATCCTATGCACTCATTCCTCCTAGAGTGATTTCAACCGAAACACACGATCTCTTGATGTCTGTCTCCCCTTTTATCTGACGGCCTCTATCTATTTTGGGTCTTCGGGTTTCAGCTATTCCACTTCTCAAACTGAAACTCCAGTGCAACTTTCCCCGAAGCTCGCGATCTGGTGACAAGTGTCCCCTCACAGATCGATGACTCCCGACTCTTCAACTATCTAAACTTCATGTATTTCAACGTTACACCTTTGCCTCCTTCTGGATCTCCTGACCCATTGACATGTATCCCCTCTAGATCCAATGGTCTAGATCTGTTCCGTCCCTTTGACTCTTTGGGCTTTGGAAATCTCAAGTCTTGAACCTTGAGAGATTCTCTCTCCTATGCATGCGAGCGTTAAGACTCGTGCACCTTCCCCTGATTAGATGATTGTCGATCCTTCACACTCAGATCCAACGGATGGGATCCACTCTTTCCTTTGTGCTCCCTCTGTTCACTGGACGTAGATCTAACTATCCAGGTTCTTCTCTACAACTTATCAAACGGTTGTTGTCGCTCCTCCTCCTGAGCTTCCACCTTCTCCCAACTTGGAAGAGTTTTCAAGTGTTCAAAGTTCTCATCCTTTGAACTTTCTACTGTGAACCTGAATCCTTTAGGTCTCACTTACGCTCTTGCAAGCATTATCTCTTCTGAGCTTATGGACTTAGAACAATTCCGACTCCTACGCAATTTTTCGTTACTCCTCCTGACCTTGATTTCCTTGGATATTTCAATCTCCCATGCACACCTTGCATTCTTGGGTTTTAGTCAAACTTAGAATTTGAAGGATTTTTTGAACAAGAAATACTTCTCACCCTCTTGGCGTTCTTCTACTCGATGCACTCCTTGCAGATATTTTCCTCACAGAGTATTCAGTAAATTTGTTTCTCCCAAAATTGACATGGAGTTCTTTTGTGTACACTTGCACCGACTCAATGCCCACCTGGCAGAGCTCAAAATATTTCTCAATAACTCTGCTTCTCTCTGAACTTGATAAAGATTTCTTCCCGTGCACTCCTTGAACTTCTACTGATGGAGGTTCAATGGTATCCCTCTTGAGCTTTCCCTTGAGGCTAAACCTCTGTCAATGCACCCTTTGCTGACTATGTGCACTCCTTGCACTCGGAAACTCAAAGACGAGAAACAATTGAAACTCATGCAATACTTCACCAGTTACACATTCAAACATGAAATGCATAAAAACATATAAATCATACAAACACATAAACACACGATATGCAGGAAAAAGTGTTTTTCTATTATCTCTGTGTGTCTACACAGATGATTACAAAAACTAGATTGTAACAAAGTCCCAGTTCTCTCAAGATCTCTCTCTCAGAACTATTCTACATCCTGAGTCTCCTAAGACTCTCTATCATTCTCTCATTGAAATCTAATACAAGATCTCCCTACAAAAGAGGGGCTTTGCGAGCTCGTCCTCTCTCACCTAAACTCATCTATTACATTGAATTTTCATAAATGTTTATCTAGACCTGACTACGATCTGGACCTGCTACAGGAAACCATTTAAGGTAACCCCAACCACTACATGTACAAAGGTATGGCCTAGCTCTTACATCCTTACAACATAAAAATCCATATTGGATTATATTTAGAATTTTAAAAATGGGAGGGTCGGTGCCTCTCCCTTTCCCCATTGCACGTCTACGTGTTGGCATGCTGGTGCATTTGTTGAGGTGGAGATATGCTCCTACATCATACTCCCTTACTAGGAAAAACATGAGCTCCTGCTCATGAGCTCCTCTTCTCCAGTGTTGAAATCCTCCTGGATCCCAAATTCTCTTCTGGAGTTGTCCTCTTGCTCCTCTGCTTAGTTGATGTTGCTGCTTCTTCTTCCTCTTTTGTTTCTTCCCTGCTACTATGTCAGGCTTTCTTCTATTCAACTACCTTTTGTTGAATTCTTTTTTTGATCTCAACATCAGCTTCTTGATTTCCTCTATCACTCTATCTAGCTGCTCCAGTGGCTGGCTCTCCTTATGTAATTTCATTGACTACAACTCTTCCTTACCAATGGGTAGATCAAATCGATCCCCCTTATGATTTTCTCCATCTCTTGTGTCCTTATCTTGCCACCCTGCTGCAGACTCCAATTTTGTAGTCTCTTCTTGACTGACCTGTTGTTTAGTCTCCTCCACTAACATATTCACTTCTTTTGTCAGCTCTTCTTGTGTTGGTATATCTCCAACTTCCTAATTGCTCCCCTGGATGGTATTATCCTCCATCTTCCTCCAACTTGACCTGTTGGATGTGCCTACCTCTTTCTAGGGATTCTAATTCCTCATGCAAATTAGCAAAGTCTATGTTGTCTGCTCCCTCTTCTACTGTAGGCTCCAATGTTGTGGCCATTTCCTATTTAGCTTCCTGGCTAAAAATTTTGAGCAATTATGCCAATTGATCTTCTCCTAAATTTTTCATCACTGTCTTCTATCAGTCATCTGTTGGTTCTGGATTGTCCAACCAATCCTCCAACATCCTCAATTCTATCTCCCATTGAGTGAGCATCTCAATTGTGTGCTCCTCCTCTTCT
Source organism: Picea glauca (assembly GCA_000966675.3). NCBI lineage: Eukaryota > Viridiplantae > Streptophyta > Pinopsida > Pinales > Pinaceae > Picea > Picea glauca. Next base: position 362,007 of record JZKD02S1679865.1, on the reverse strand, counting down.
TTTCCTCGGGAAGATTATGATACATGCTCCTTCATCATGACAGTCACTATTGGTTTTCCTTCCCTTGTTGTTGTACTCTTGTCATGTGCATTTGCCTTCATTTGGTTGTTTGGAAGGAATTCCTTGATCCCTCCAATAATCAGAATGCTCCTCTGATCCTCCTCTTGGATGGTGAAAGTTTTTAACTTGTCATCATCTTCATTCACATGGTCTGCAAATCCACATGAATATCCATCTATCAGCACTCCTCGCTAACCTGAACCCACTTTTGAGCTCTTGAGACTTTCAGACAGTATCGGTTTGTTCCCCTTCCCACCTGGCAATTTGGGACTTCTCTTCTACCCACCTGGTAGTCTATGAGATCAACTGATCCCATCTCATTTCCCACTTGGCAATCTGAACTTTCGGCACTGCTCCTCTCGAAGTATACAAGATCTCCACCTAATCTCTTTCCATTTCCCACCTGGCAACTTGAAATTCCATTTCCGCCCACCTGGTAGTTTATGAGATCTTCATCTGATCTCTTCTCCTCCTCGTCACTAAGATTTCTCCCAGTCTCTGGTTCACAGATGTGAATCGGTTTCTCCTCTGTGTCACTGAGGTTTTCAGCATGCCTTAGCCACCTTCTCATCAATCTTCATTGTCCTCTGGCCAATAATTTATTTACTGGCCACTTCACCTTCTTATTCATGGGTCATTCATACACCCAATGTGCTTTTTCATCCTGTTGCATTTTAAATGAAAGCTTCTCCATTTGTTCTCTTATCTCATTGAGCTCCAGATCCGTCTCTGGATTGAATTTCTTCTTGCAGCCTTCTCTTTGACCATGCTCATGGCCTTCAGTATCCATTTCCACCTTCTACCTGCCCTTCTGGCAAGCCTGTGCATTACTCTGCATATGTGAGCATCTCCATCTTCTCTCACAGCTCGTCTGGTTGTTTAAATTTTTGTTGTTGTTGTGCGCGTGCAACAACCTTCTTACAGAGTATCAATACTTTACCTTATTTTCACCTCTTTCTTATCTACTGTCTGTAAGAAAGGCTCAGTCTTATGATACCGCTCGATGTCTTCTGATTACCTCCTTTTCTATAGAAATCAATTATGTATCTTTGATACCACCTGATACAGATCTTCACCACGTCTTTTCCTAATCTGATGGTTGTAAATTACTTCAGGTGATCCGACGGCTCTGATCTACTCCGCTCTTCGGACTTCTGAGATCTCAAATCTCAAATCTCATCTCTGCTGATTGGGTATCTCCCAGAGTGGAAGATATACTGACACATATCCTCCTAGATCAATAGTTGTACTCTCACTTTGGGTTCTTGACCTCCTCGACCAGATCAATAGTCCTATGACTCCTTCCTTGATCAACAACCAAGATTTCCTCTGGGTCCTCAGACCTTTTCTCCTCTGCTTTCTTTTGTAGTTCTAGATCTGGTGCTGTGTGTCCTTCTTCACATCGACGACTCTCATCACTTCATATTTCCGGGCTTCGAAAATATCAAATGACAAACTCTTTCCTTCGTATTTATGTGTCCCCTCCTAGACCAACGACTGCGATCCCTTCACGTCTCTAGACTTTAGACTTCTCAAATTTCAACTTTTTTCTCTCCTCGAACTATGAGGATCTCTATCGTGTGTCCACTTGATCTAACGACTATGAATCACTTTGGGAATTTACCCGGAGTTCATGGATTCACACCACGTCCTTTCTAGATCGGACAAGCCAGATTCACTTTGGTTCTTTGGGTTTCGGAAATTTCAACTTTCAACTAAAATTCAAATGTAACTTACCTGAAACTTGTGATCTGCCACCATGTGTCTCTTTGGATCCAACGGTCCATATATTTTCTCTCTCCGATGCTTTTTCTCTTTGGCGCTCCAGTTCTTCGGCACTCTATCTCTTCGGCTCTCCAACACTTCAGCTCTTCGGCTCTCTAGTGCTTCATCTCTCCAATGCTTTGGTTCTTCAACGCTTTGGTTCTTTAGCTCTCCAATTCTTCGTCTCTTTGTCTCTCCGGTGCTTCAAGCTTTGAGAGTATCAAACTCCTATGCACTCATTCCTGCCAGAGTGCTTTCAACCGAAACACATGATCTCTTGACGTGTGTCTCCCCTTTGATCTGATGGCCTCTATCCGCTTTGGTCTTCGGATTTTAGCTATTTCAATTCTCAAACTGAAACTCCAATGTAACTTTCCCAGGAGCTTGTGATCTCGTGACAAGTGTCCCCTTGTAGATCGACGACTCTCGTCTCTTCAGTTGTCCGACCTTTGGGTATTTCAACATTACACCTCTGCCTCCTTCTGGATATCCCGACCCATTGACATGTATCCCCTCTGGATCCAATGGTCTAGATCCATTCTGGCCCTTCGACTCTTCGGGCTTCAGAAATCTCAAGTTTCAAACCGTGGGAGATTCTCTTTCCTATACATGTGAGCGTTAAGACTCATGCACCTTCCCCTGATCAGATGGTTGTTGATCCTTCATGCTCATATCCAATGGATGGGATCCGTTCTTTCCTTTGCGCTCCCTCTGTTCACTGGATGTAGATCCAATGGTCCAGGTTCTTCTCTACAATCAATCAGACGGTTGCTATTGCTCCTCCTCCTAATATTCCACCTTCTCCTGATTTGGAAGATTTTTCAAGTGTTCAAAGTTCTCGGCATTTGAAATTTCTCCTGTGAACCCAACTCCTTTGGGTCTCACTTACGCTCTTGCAAGAATTATCTCTTCTGAGCTTATGGACTTAGAACAAGTCCGACTCCTACGCACTTTTTGTGTTACTCCTCCTGAGCTTGATCTCCTTGAAGATTTCGATCTCCCACACACACCTTGCATTCTCGGGATTTCGTCAAACTCAAAATCCGAAGGATTTATTGAACAATAAATACTTCTCACCCTCCTGGCATTCTTCTGCTCAATGCACTCCCTGTAGATCTTTTCCTCACAAAGTATTTAGTAAATTTGTTTCTCCCGAACTCGACACGGATTTCTTCTATGCACACTTACACCAGCTCAATTCCCACCTGACAGATCTCGACAGAGTTCTCAGTAACTCTGCTTCTCTATGAACTCGATAAAGAGTTTTTCCCATGCACTCCTTGCACTTATACTGATGAAGGTTCAACGGTATCCCTCCTAAGCTTTCCCTTGAGGTTAAACCTCTGTCAACGCACTCTTTGCGGACTTTGTGCACTCCTTTCACTTAGAAACTCAAAGACGAGAAACAATTGAAACTCATGAAATACTTCACCAGTTACGCATTCAAACATGAAATGCATAAAAACATATAAAGCATGCATACACATAAACACACGATATGCAAGAAAAATGACTTTTCTATTATCTCTGTGTTTATACAGATGATTACAAAAACTGGATTGTAACAAAGTCCTAGTTCTCTCAAGCTCTCTCTCTCTCTCAGAACTATTCTACTTCCAGAGTCTCCTAAGACTCTCTATCATTCTCTCATTGAAATCTGATACAAGATATCCTTACAAAAGAGGAGCTCTGTGAGCTTGTCCTCTCTCACCTAACCTCATCTATTACATTGAAGTTTCATAAATGTTTATCTAGACCTGACAACAATCTGGACCTGCTACAAGCAACCATTTAAGGTAACCCAAACACTACTTGTACAAAGGTATGGCCTAGCTCTTACAACCTTACAACACAAAAATTTGTATTGGATTATATTTTGAATTTTAAAAATGGGAGGGTCAGTGCCTCTCCCTTTCCCCATTGCACGTCTATGTGTTGGTGTGTTGGCATATTTTCTGAGGTGGAGTGATGCTTCTGCATCAGTCAATGTCATAGGAACCTGGGGAGAAACAAGCCTATCGGTCGACCAGGGAGTAGGGGCTTGCCTTGGATTTGACGTCCTACCATACATATTTCCATACAAAACCGTACTCGACATTTGGATATGAAATCCACCTCTTAAACTATCAAATGGACATATACATACTTGGGATACTCGTCATAATTTGTAGTAGATATTGAGGCATATGTGGTTGGTAAGTCTGGATAGGCATTCCTTGAAGGAGTAATTTGGATAATTGGTTTGAGGACAACTTATTTAGTTATTGATTACATGTGCCACAGGTGCTTCACTAATCAATTTGGTTTAGAGAAGGGAGATTTTATAATCTGATTTAAAGAAATCCACGTGGATGGTCATGGGAATCATATACATTTCTTGTATCGGTTTATCATAGTGGTTACAATGACTACCATGAAAACATCATTATGTGCTTCACTAGGATCACTATGTCTAGGAGAGTTTTGTTGCAAGAGATTGTTTCAAAATTGAAACATGTGGAGAATCAGAACAACATGTTGACTATATTTGTTCTGATATAAAACCCAATCAATAAGATGCACAAACCAAAGAACAACACAAACATCATGGACATAACAAAAAGTACCAATAAGATACATAAACCAAATAACAACACAAACATCATGGACATAACAAAAAGGACCAAGTAAAGAGATTGATGAGAGTGAATTAGATTCTAGAACATTTTCCAGGCTTGAAGAGGCAAAGTCTCAAACATAACCAAACGAATGCAGATTGCACAGAAGAGTACTTATTTAAATAATATTTAAACACTTAAAACAAAAGCTAAGCCTATATAGTTACTCTATCTCCAAAAAAAAAAAAAAAATTCATTCCAGTTGCATGTGTTCCATTCTTTTGTGAATTGTTGTGCCTTGCTAAAATTTCCTCTGAAGTCTTACTGCTAGAAGATTGTTTTATGTCAAGGGTTTATTTTTTGGGAAATTTGTACATACTTATCCTTAGGTGTGTACCATCCACCTGTCTTGCATCTTATAAGGTGCAAGCCAATATCCCTTTAGGATATTCATTTTTCCTCATTTAGATGTTGTCTCTCATACACTCTTACGTTATTTTTTCACTTGCAGGATTGGAATTATCCTTGTGCGATAGAGTAGTGGAATCTGTATCAGGGTGCAGTTTTATAAGCTTTGTTTGGATCATTTATACATATATTTGAAGGCGTTTGGTAGACAATCCTTAACTTAGAGAAACATGTTCTACATTCCATTGGCAATTATGGATACACCTAATAATATTTAAGAGTGTCATCTTATCCTAAAGTATCCACCTAGAATATAGATTTCATGGAAATGTAACNTCTGCCACCATGTGTCTCTTTGGATCCAACGATCCATATATTTTCTCTCTCCGATGCTTTTTCTCTTTGGCGCTCCAGTTCTTCGGCACTCCAGCTCTTCGGCTCTCCAACACTTCAGCTCTTCGGCTCTCCAGTGCTTCAGCTCTCCAATGCTTTGGTTCTTCAACGCTTTGGTTCTTTAGCTCTCCGATGCTTCGGCTCTTTGGCTCTCCGGTGCTTCAAGCTTTGAGAGTATCAAACTCCTATACACTCATTCCTGCCAGAGTGCTTTCAACCGAAACACATGATCTCTTGACGTGTGTCTCCCCTTTGATCTGATGGCCTCTATCCGCTTTGGGTCTTCGGATTTTAGCTATTTCAATTCTCAAACTGAAACTCCAATGTAACTTTCCCAGGAGCTTGTGATCTCGTGACAAGTGTCCCCTTGTAGATCGACGACTCTCGGCTCTTCAGTTGTCCGACCTTCGGGTATTTCAACATTACACCTCTGCCTCCTTCTGGATATCCCAACCCATTGACATGTATCCCCTCTGGATCCAATGGTCTAGATCCATTCTGGCCCTTCGGCTCTTCGGGCTTCAGAAATCTCAAGTTTCAAACCGTGGGAGATTCTCTCTCCTATACATGTATGCATTAAGACTCATGCACCTTCCCCTGATCAGATGGTTGTTGATCCTTCATGCTCATATCCAATGGATGGGATCCATTCTTTCCTTTGCGCTCCCTCTGTTCACTGGATGTAGATCCAATGGTCCAGGTTCTTCTCTACAATCAATCAGACGGTTGCTATTGCTCCTCCTCCTAATCTTCCACCTTCTCCTGATTTGGAAGATTTTTCAAGTGTTCAAAGTTCTCGGCATTTGAAATTTCTCCTGTGAACCCAACTCCTTTGGGTCTCACTTACGCTCTTGCAAGAATTATCTCTTCTGAGCTTATGGACTTAGAACAAGTCCGACTCCTACGCACTTTTTGTGTTACTCCTCCTGAGCTTGATCTCCTTGAAGATTTCGATCTCCCACACACACCTTGCATTCTCGGGATTTCGTCAAACTCAAAATCCGAAGGATTTATTGAACAATAAATACTTCTCACCCTCCTGGCATTCTTCTGCTCAATGCACTCCCTGTAGATCTTTTCCTCACAAAGTATTTAGTAAATTTGTTTCTCCCGAACTCGACACGGATTTCTTCTATGCACACTTACACCAGCTCAATTCCCACCTGACAGATCTCGACAGAGTTCTCAGTAACTCTGCTTCTCTATGAACTCGATAAAGAGTTTTTCCCATGCACTCCTTGCACTTATACTGATGAAGGTTCAACGGTATCCCTCCTAAGCTTTCCCTTGAGGTTAAACCTCTGTCAACGCACTCTTTGCGGACTTTGTGCACTCCTTTCACTTAGAAACTCAAAGACGAGAAACAATTGAAACTCATGAAATACTTCACCAGTTACGCATTCAAACATGAAATGCATAAAAACATATAAAGCATGCATACACATAAACACACGATATGCAAGAAAAATGACTTTTCTATTATCTCTGTGTTTATACAGATGATTACAAAAACTGGATTGTAACAAAGTCCTAGTTCTCTCAAGCTCTCTCTCTCTCTCAGAACTATTCTACTTCCAGAGTCTCCTAAGACTCTCTATCATTCTCTCATTGAAATCTGATACAAGATATCCTTACAAAAGAGGAGCTCTGTGAGCTTGTCCTCTCTCACCTAACCTCATCTATTACATTGAAGTTTCATAAATGTTTATCTAGACCTGACAACAATCTGGACCTGCTACAAGCAACCATTTAAGGTAACCCAAACACTACTTGTACAAAGGTATGGCCTAGCTCTTACAACCTTACAACACAAAAATTTGTATTGGATTATATTTTGAATTTTAAAAATGGGAGGGTCAGTGCCTCTCCCTTTCCCCATTGCACGTCTATGTGTTGGTGTGTTGGCATATTTTCTGAGGTGGAGTGATGCTTCTGCATCAGTCAATGTCATAGGAACCTGGGGAGAAACAAGCCTATCGGTCGACCAGGGAGTAGGGGCTTGCCTTGGATTTGACGTCCTACCATACATATTTCCATACAAAACCGTACTCGACATTTGGATATGAAATCCACCTCTTAAACTATCAAATGGACATATACATACTTGGGATACTCGTCATAATTTGTAGTAGATATTGAGGCATATGTGGTTGGTAAGTCTGGATAGGCATTCCTTGAAGGAGTAATTTGGATAATTGGTTTGAGGACAACTTATTTAGTTATTGATTACATGTGCCACAGGTGCTTCACTAATCAATTTGGTTTAGAGAAGGGAGATTTTATAATCTGATTTAAAGAAATCCACGTGGATGGTCATGGGAATCATATACATTTCTTGTATCGGTTTATCATAGTGGTTACAATGACTACCATGAAAACATCATTATGTGCTTCACTAGGATCACTATGTCTAGGAGAGTTTTGTTGCAAGAGATTGTTTCAAAATTGAAACATGTGGAGAATCAGAACAACATGTTGACTATATTTGTTCTGATATAAAACCCAATCAATAAGATGCACAAACCAAAGAACAACACAAACATCATGGACATAACAAAAAGTACCAATAAGATACATAAACCAAATAACAACACAAACATCATGGACATAACAAAAAGGACCAAGTAAAGAGATTGATGAGAGTGAATTAGATTCTAGAACATTTTCCAGGCTTGAAGAGGCAAAGTCTCAAACATAACCAAACGAATGCAGATTGCACAGAAGAGTACTTATTTAAATAATATTTAAACACTTAAAACAAAAGCTAAGCCTATATAGTTACTCTATCTCCAAAAAAAAAAAAAAAATTCATTCCAGTTGCATGTGTTCCATTCTTTTGTGAATTGTTGTGCCTTGCTAAAATTTCCTCTGAAGTCTTACTGCTAGAAGATTGTTTTATGTCAAGGGTTTATTTTTTGGGAAATTTGTACATACTTATCCTTAGGTGTGTACCATCCACCTGTCTTGCATCTTATAAGGTGCAAGCCAATATCCCTTTAGGATATTCATTTTTCCTCATTTAGATGTTGTCTCTCATACACTCTTACGTTATTTTTTCACTTGCAGGATTGGAATTATCCTTGTGCGATAGAGTAGTGGAATCTGTATCAGGGTGCAGTTTTATAAGCTTTGTTTGGATCATTTATACATATATTTGAAGGCGTTTGGTAGACAATCCTTAACTTAGAGAAACATGTTCTACATTCCATTGGCAATTATGGATACACCTAATAATATTTAAGAGTGTCATCTTATCCTAAAGTATCCACCTAGAATATAGATTTCATGGAAATGTAACTATAAATATTATCTAAGTAAAAATTGAAGGTTAAAAGTGTTTGAATCCCTTTATCACTGTAAATACCCCTCCATTGCGACAATGAACAATGATGAACAAAAGGTAAAAAAAATAAAAATCAAATGCATTTGGAAATTAACGTCATCACATAATTCATAGCAATGCACAACAACACCAAATCATAATTAAAACCATTACAAGAGACACGTCATCAAAATAAATAACGACACAAGCCAACGCATTAATATATAACAATGACACATGTTCAACGCATAAACATAAATACCGATGCAGTTCGGCACATCACAATCATCAGAAGAAAAATATAAATAAGGATCAACCAGATATTGAGAATCAAATAACTACCCTCCCAACGTATCATGTAAGGTTATGACTTCCAAGACACATAAGCAATGCTCAAGCCCAGGATTCATCATTCATCCGATTGATTTTGATCATTTAAGGTCTCAGGGATGGTGATTGTTCTAAGGAATGAGGAGGTGTCTAAATCTCGCTAATCCAATCAAGCCGAGAATCAACTAGATCAATCAATCAATCTTAATCATCAATTAATCATGGCACAACAAAAATCGTCAACTTTATTTTCATGGTGCGCGAGTAATCTAATTACATAACTCACCATACATCGACATTAATTTCAAGACGCAAGATTAAGCAAATTCATAACCGATCATACATCAATATTTAATACCTGGTGCAAGCAATGTAAAAGCTCAATCATTTATTCATTAGAATCATTCTAAGTCACAAAGATATCTACTCACTTAATCATCTATACATCAACATAATTAATGGCGCAAGAGTAAACAATTTACCAAAACAATCATACATCAACATTATTTAGTGGCGCAAGAGAAATCTAGTTACTAACCAATCATACATCAGGAAATCGATGCAATTAGCCATCTAGGAAGCATTCCATCAAGAGTCTAACTATAATCACATATATCAATTCATTGACACAAATCACCATCTATGTTATCAATCAAGGAAGGGTCTATGTAAGTTTTTACCAACGAGATAAGATTTACCAAGTACATTAACAAATTCTACACCACTCACATAACAGGTTGTGATCAATTAGGAACCAAATAATTTATCCATGAAAGGACGATCACTAGATGATTCAAGCTAACCACCTTTATTGACATAAAATTTACAAGGAAGGTAAACTAGATCAAGTTATTCAAGAGTTACAAAAGTGTCATAATCAAGGTTCAATGACCAGGGTTAATACCTAACAATCATTCTTGACCAAATCAGTTCCCTTGATTATTCAAGGCGGACAAAGGTTTTAATCTTAGTGACTAGACCCAACATACTACAATGTGATTTCTAGCTTTATTACGGTTAAGATTAGTGCTTAAGTTAGAATTTAGTATAAGGGAAGGAAATTCCATCCTTCAAATCATAAAAAAATCTTATTCTTAATAGTGAATCCTCAAGACTGAATATAATTCCTAGACCCAACCCCAGATCCTTACTTTAATTATAAAAAAGGACATCCTAATTAATTACCCACATAATATTGACTAGAGACTCCAAGTGTCCTCCCTTAAAAAATTAAAGGTGAGTAAAAGGTGACATCTAATTAATAGGAAGTTTAGCCCTCCACTTCTTCTTTCGTCCTGGATTCCCATAAGAAATCCTTCGTTCTTTTACAAGTCTTAGACGTTCCAATATAAGGAGGTGTACACAATGGTGTTATCCAGGTGTTATCCAGGACCATTGGTTCTAGACGATTAAAAGGCTTCAAGAGAGAGTTGCTAAAATTGAGGCATTAGTATAAGATCGCTAAAACATAGGTGAATAAAGTAGTATAAAAATATGTCAAGGTTAAGCATGAGTTATACACAATCAATGTTGGATGGGTCTAAGGGTTAGAATCCATGTGTGTCTTGTAAGACACAAAATAAGGAACAAAACCTATTTCTAGCATCCCACGAAGCACCTCAGTCGCCCTTGCAAATACCCTCCAAGGAGAGGTTGTTAACCTGTGAGTTATCAACTATGTTACTCGGAACAACCCTCCATTGATCGTATCCTATAACCATGGCATGGTCAGTCATATTTAGTAGACGGAGTTCGCGGATCAGAAGTTGAAGCGTGCACAAAAATCGATGTCAAGGAGGAACACCAAGGGTGAATGCCCCTGCATTCTTCTAAGGTAAAATGGTGCACAAAAATCATTGTCAGTGAGGAAAAAACCTGTGGGAAGAGGCTCCCCAAAATGTGCTAAGGAAATTTGTTGGGAGGAGCATTTAAAGCATTGAAAAATACAAGGTCTGAAGGGAAAAATCACCACAGGAAATCTTTGTTGGAGAGGTGCATTTAATTTGTTTAAGGAAACAAAGTCTAAGAGGAAAAATATCACAGGAAATATTTGCTGGAGAGGTGCGCTTAATGTTAAGATATTGTTAATAATATAGGAAAGAAAGTGAATAACTAACGAGATCAAGAATACAAATAACACTGGCAGAAAAGGCATGAAGCCAATTCAATTAATGTGTACATCAATAATGTATATATATAGTACATATACCACAATTGTCGTCTAACGGTATGATCATTGGGGTAATATAAAGAACTAAGATTAGAGAGTTTTCAACATCCCCCCTTAATCATAAGTTCATTCTTGCCTGAAAAACCGCCACTTCTTGACAGCTAGTAATGTGTTAAGAAAATATTCAGAGGGCTTGAGATCCTCTCTGAACTCTAAAAAAATAGTAGAAGCTGATGTCTTCTACTAAATTGGTGGTTTAGGGGTGACCACAAACTCATTTGGTGGTTTCAGGATGACCACAAACCAATATGGTGGTTTCGGGATGACCACAAATCGAATGTCTAGCAGAGGATGATGTATTCTACTAAATGGCCTGGTTTTAAGTTGACCATAAACTAACAAGAGCTCAAGGCT
>JZKD02S1679865.1:328442-340405 GCA_000966675.3 Picea glauca | reverse complement strand
AGTTGGAAAGAAGTGGATAAGATAGCCTTTGAGATACCATGGTTGGAGATCATGTATGATGGCCTTAGCAAGGAAACTAAGGCTACAATAACCTTCCTACAATATGTAGCCTTTAAACATCCCCATTGGAGAAAATGGGATATTTTACAGAGGATGATCATAGCAGGTGAAAAGAAAAAAGAAGCAGCTATATGGTGGGAAGAACAGAGAAACCCCACGCCCATTAGGAGCATGCAACCTTGCCACAGTTGCAAGGGGTTGTGGGAACTAGATCATAGGTGCAGGGGTAAAGATCAGGAGTGCATTATTGAGGCATGTCATGACAGTGAGGGTGAGGTGTGTGAGGATGGAGCGATAGATGTGGATTCAGAGTAGTCGGATGATGACAGTGACTCTTGCACAGAAGCTAGTGATAGTGACTCTACCTCAGAGGATAGTGATGATGACTCTTGCACAGAGGCTAGTGATGCTTTCACGCGTGAGGAGGAGGATGACCCTTGTGTAGTGGATAGGCAACTGGATGGACAGGACGATAGCCCCAGTGTATCGACAAACACATCACATACCATTGATGACCTTATGCCTCAGCAAAGTGGTGACACTAGTGAGGAGTCACACGTGTTAGCACCTAGAGATGATGAGCTTACTATGGGGTTCGTGACACATCTTACACCTGTTCAGACACCCATGATAGCCACGTCAAATGAGGAGATCGGTGGCACGTCAGGTATGATGGATGAGCCTAGTGTGAGGGATACACACCATGGACAGGTAGACCCACAGATCTAGGAGGAGGTATAGTACATACATGCAGTTGACCCCACACATACAGGTCAGTCAGAGGAGATGGAGTCACAACTATTGGAGGCTCCAGTGGTTGAGTAGATGGCAGAGGTTGATAGGTGGATGGAGCACTTACTTCCAGGATCAGATTGCATGGATGAGGATGCACTCTTTGGCAGTCAGGATGACAATAACACATGTATGGATACAGCTATATGGGATCCAGGTGCAGATCATAGTAGCAGGTTGAGTGCATAGGAGGATACAACTACTCATACAGGATACAGTGTGAGTCAAGGGGAGATGGCATCTAGTGATGGGATGCAGTGACATACAGGAGTACCTAGTGGCACAATAGACAGTAGGCAATTCATCACTTTATCTTCTACAGAGAGTGTTGTTAGTGATGGCACTAGTAGTGAGAGGCATGAGGGGGTACCCCAACATGATTATGATCAGGAGTCACACCACTTAGCAACACAGTTGGGAGTTAGTGAGGCTATGATCAAGGTAGCCACTAGACATATTGATGACATGCACACAGTGATGGTAGATTACGGTTGGAGAGCATCAGTGGCACAGGGTAGCTCAGATGGAATATTTTCCATGGATGATTTTCACACTCTCCGGGAGAGAGTGTCTATGATGAGGACTAACTACTAGCAGTTGTTGATAGATAGAGACTACCTACTAGGGATTGGCGAGTTGTATCATAGGGCCCTGAGGGGGCAGGAGTTGGAGGTAGACCGACTCACTCAGGAGTTGGAGAGCACTTGAGGATTCTTGAGAGGCACACAGACCGCCCTTCAAGAATCAGAGTCTATATCAGATGGGTCTCTTGAGGAGATTCGTCGGAGATCCACTTCATCTGTCTAAGTGGACAGTCAGATGTATTAGTCAGTCACATTGACAGAGGATGTTCATGATCTAGCAGAGGAGCACCAGTCGATGGGGGACACTTCCATTTGTGTCTTGGGAGTGGTTGATCTCCATATAGAGATTGATCCAGTCATATGCCCAGGATCTGTGATACAACATGAGTTTGCGGGAGATGACATGAGTATGTCAGATCATACCATGATGAGTGATATCTCACAGAGAGATGTCAAGGTGTATGGGGGCATTCGTAGGGGTATAGTGCCTTGCAAGGAGGAGACACACTCAGGGGAGTATGTAGATGTCACTTCTTTGCAGTAACACATAGTTGTGGGAGATCACCTTCACCATTTCAGCAATTGCATGGTAGATGAGAGATGGAGGTTGGTTGACCAGCAGTCGGAGGGGTTACTTCTGGTTGTACTGGATGGTTGGGACTCGATGATGACCACAGGAGAGCATCTTTCATGGATACTGATGGATGAGCTTCTAGTCGAATCATTGGGATTGACCAAAGCATGTGACACCTCTCGGTCCTACAGTCAACTACAGATGTTTCTATTAGCCTATCCTGACACTTTTATCATAGAAAACAACATGAGGAGGGATAGGCCATAGCTGGGGGCATGGAGAGTGGGTAGGCCGAGACTATATGATAGGAGTACTTTTATGGCATACAATAGGTCAGAGGTGGACCGTGTTAGACAGACAGTTGAGACTTGGTGGGTGATGGTGAGCATCATAGACCTAGTGATGAAAGATGAGCACTGTGGGCTTCCGACACTAATCAACCCAGCACAGGAGAAGCTAGCGGAGACTGGAAGTGATAAACTTCAAAGTTTTCCATGGGATTCGGGAGTTCACTTGGTTAGCAGGATGTTTCACTACATGACGACCAAGGTGGCACCAGAGAGCCACACACTCCACCTTGGGTTAGTTTGGAGTGGGCCGGTAGGTACTTGTCCTATGGGGAGAGAGATTTTATTCCTCTTGATCATCATGATAGGGCATGGAGACGTTTGGACAGGTACTTCTTCTACAGAGGTGTCTATGCTGATATAGTTTCTGGGGAGTAGGTTCGGTGGTCACAGGTATTTCAGCTTGAGGATCCCAGCGAGGAGGATCTTGTATGTATGCAGGACACAGATAGTCGTGGACAGAGTAGTGTAGTGTTAGTAGGAGGATCATCGACAGAGGTTAGCATGGGACCCAGGGATTGCAAGATTGAGCAGTTCATTGACTGACACAGGAGAGTGGACCATTGCAGGGGAAAGTTATTCTAACTTTCCATTTAGCACAGCGCTTGAGAGTGCCTCACGGAGATCTTGCAGTACCTCATTCTGGCATCATCATGTGTAGTTGATGGAGACCATGTGGATCTTGGTAGAGATTTGAAGGATGGACTCATTCTGAGATGAGGCAATGGTTCAGGTGTAGGAGGTTCACAGGGTTGATATCTTCCAGGACTGTTTTTCACAGAGTATTGCAGTTCACTTCCTGATATGAGATCCAAGGGGTGGAGTATACTATTGTTCATCTTTTGATGGGTTCTACTCTGTACCCCACAGGTGGACATGGGATCCTGGTATTTTACTTGGAGGGATTTGGGTATTTCTTGAGGACAAGCAATTTTCTAGCAGAGAGGACTGTAATGTCCCCACTTTGGGACATTATCCCAGTGTAGAGATTTATTATGACCAGAGTGGCCAGATGGATGTAATAGTGAGTACAGGGGTATTTGAGAGGCATTGTGGGGTCCATCTTGTATTGATTATCATATTCCCTCATTATGAGCCATTCGTCATAGGTTGGCTTTGGTTTCGTTGCATTTCGACGATTTCCATGATTTTGACTATTTTGAGCTATAAGTCAATGGAATTCACTTAAGAGGTCATTTTGGGCACATTACTTGGAGGAACCTCTCAGTGTAATAGCTCATTGGAATGGGAGGAGCAACACTACAGGATGGGATGGCTAGAAGTGACTTTCAGTGGCTAGGGAAGCCACAAGGAGAGATAAGCAGATTTTTAGAGGTAAAAAGGTTAATTAATTAATTAAAGTGATCTAATTAATTAATTAAATATTAATAAAATGAGAGTCACTTTGGAGGGACAAGGTGAGCCAAAAGTATAAAGTAAAGGCAAGGGCCTCTTCTCATCATTCATGTATGTTTATTAGTTTGATATCTGGCTTTAGCTAGTGAGCCCATCTCTTGGGGGTTTTGAGGGTTTTGACTTAATAAACCCTAGCGGACGATTTGGTGGTGAAAGATTCCACCTAGCTTGTCCCAAGCTTGGTCTCGAAGATGCAATACTCTCCCACACCATTCTAGTCATATCTACATCAGTGCAGGAGGTTCTACACAACCACAGGCACAGGAAGAGGAGGAGGGCGCACCATTGGGGGTTTCCAGCAAGGGGGGTGCACCATCTTTGGAGAGAGATTCGTTGTAGGAGATTGGCAGGGCCGTTGAGGATTCTATCACTTGGGTTTTCATTACAGGGCCTTGGAAATCAGATCTAGTGCTTTCTGAGATAGTTTTATGGCTCAAATTATTTCTTGAGCAGTGGGACAAATTGAAGAGAAGGAGGGCGTTTTTGAGATCCAGATCTAGTCTGTTTGGAGGAGTTACACTTCATATATGACCCTGAGACTTCACCTAGTGACTTGCAATGTCCCGATCTATATTTATGGAGAGTTTCAGAGCATTTGGAGGCCTCCTTCAGTAGGGCCGAATTATCTAGGGCTTCAGTCATCTAGTGGGGCGCACTATTCAGTGGGGAATTTCAGATCTACAGAGATTGAGAGGGATCTTGGAGATTCGGGCACCTGGGTTGTTCTTACCATCACCCGATCTATCAGTTAGCATATTTCTTAGGGTGATTGGACACTTTTGGCAGTAGGGCCGAGTTATTGAGGGTTTTAGCCTTCTGTTGGAGCGTGGCATTCTTCAGCTGGAGAGTTTGGCATTCAGATTTGCTCGTATTGATCTTCATTTCTTATTCAGCCTTTGGAGGTATCTTTTGTATTAGTGGGAGCATTTTGTAGCAGCTCTTATCTATTGTCTATCTTCTTGGCCATTTGTTGAGCATTCTAGATCAGCATCTTCATTGTAGTAGGTTTCTCTATTTTATGAATAAAGAAGAATTGAGATGTTTTGTCTTGTCTATCTTATTGCATATGGTTGAGGTATGTTCCATGGGTATCTCTTTCTGTTATTTGCTACATACACACATATAAACACATCTAAAAAATAGATCAACAAAGTGTTTGACGAAATACCTCACTCAGAAAAAGTTTTAAAAAGACACCAAAACAGTGATGATCCTTGCATAATGGCATGGGATTATTACATCGTGACATGGAAACCTGACTCCATTTTTGTATTTTCTGGCACAAATATCGATGTACATGGGTTGTAGTGGAGAAGGTTGTGTATACACATGTTGTATAGTAAGCAAGGCACATATATGTGGAAAAATATGTATTTTTAGCTCTGAATTCATCAAAAAGGAATGACAAGTCTACATAGGAAAATGGAAAACTAGGTCCCCAACTTCATAATTACGGTCAATGCGATGCGCACAGTCATAACTATTTTTTCTATCTTGTGTTTCTTTAATCCTTTGTCTTATCCTTTGCATTTGTTCTTCCATTTATTGGATCGCTTCTGGTCCTACCAGGACTCTTTCCTCAAGTTGATCCCAACTCAATGGCATCCAACATGGTCACCTGTAAAGAAACTCAAATGGTGTCGGAAATAACATTCCCTAAGTAATGAATCCTCGATTGGTAAAAAGAGCATTTCAATAGTTTCCCATATAATTTGTTTTCCCATACACTATAGTACTAAGCACAAATGTTCGTCAAGTTCTTCCGTCAACCGAGAATATGTCAATATGTCATCAAGGAATAATTGAAAAAACTTGTTCAAGTATTCTCGGAACACCCCATTCATAAAGCTCATGAATACCCCTGGGGCGTTTGTCAATCCCAATGGTAAAACAGTAAACTCGTAGTGTCCTAACCTCGTCTTGAATGCAGTCTTAGGAATGTCTTCCTCTTGATCCATAATAGGTGATATCCTGATCTAGAGTCGATCTTTGAAAACAAAGTCCCGCCTTTAATTTGATCAATCAAATCGTCTATTCTTGGAAACAGATATTCGTTCTTCATCGTTGCCTTGTTCAATTGACAATAGTCAATACAGAGTCTCCACGACCATCCATTTTTCTTATGAAATAACAGGTGCACCACAAGGTGACACACTTCGATGTATAAGTCCTAGGTCCAACAACTCCTTCAGTTGCATTTTCAACTCGAGTAATTCAGGTGTCGACATATAATAAGGCATTCTTGATATCAGTTCAGTTCTAGGTTTCCAGTCTATTGTAACACCAATTCTCTTTCGGCGGAAAACCTAGAAACTCTTATGGACACATGTCAACAACTCTCGTACTACTAGAATGTTTTCTAATCCTTCCACCTCGCACCTTTTCGTTTAGCACTAAGATTTCATATAGCTTTCATCCTTTGTGCATGTTCTTCTACAGTTGTAGGGAAGAATGAACCTCAAGGACACTGTAGTGTCCCCAAGTCCGAGCCCCGTTGTAAACCATGTTCTGTAATGAATTATAACTATGTTTCGTAAGCTGGTGAGCCAATTTTTTATAAGCTTGAGGCTTATGTGTTTGTTAGGCCAGGGGTCTTGAGTGTTGAAGGCCAGGAGCCTGCTGTTGTATATGTAATCACGCAGAACAATTAATAAAATATAAACACTGCCATGTGCAGACTGACCACAATGAATGAGTGAAGGGGGACTGAGAATCCACAGAGTGGGCAAGGAATTAGGGTTTGGAAGGTGGGAAAAGGGGCTAAGTGTTGAGCCTAGGGGCTAAGCCTAGGGGGCTTAAGCCTGGGAATAATATTTTAATATTATCCCAAAAGACATGTGCATTTTATGTTTTATCCTAAGTTTCTGGCAAGGGGAGAACATGCAAGGGAGATGCGTGCTGATGGAACACATGCAGTTTCATGGGTGACAAGTGTCAACCCTGACACATGCGAATAAAATGACCAGGGTAAGCCGTGAGAAGGGTTCCTCCCCCATTCTACCCGATTGTCTAAATGCGTACAGAGCCCTGGATAGTACTACCAACCTGACTCTTACAGAGAACCTTCGTGCGTCCCTGTGATTCGAAAGGTCTGTGTCTGGCTCTGAGAAAACCGGTGTGTATATTCCATGAACAGGAAGCCTGTGGGGATTTGGGGAAAGAGTCTATGTTTGTTCTGGAAAGTTGGTACACCCCTTCTCTGTTCTAAACCGGGAAGTCTGAATCGACCCCTACATGGACAACTCATCACGCATCCTTGAGAATCCACAATGTGAATCTATTCCATGTTGCCAAATTGAGAGAACAGAAGTGTCTCGTCCCTGCTAAGCCTAGTTATACTGTTGAACCTGTATGGAGCTGCCCTGGGGTGTTCGTGTCTGGATTCCCGTGGATTATGGTGGTCATGTAGTGTTTGACCCTGTGTGGCTTGTTGGCCAGTTTGTACAACACTCTCTCTAGGTGAGAGAGGTGGTTGAAGTTGGAAGACCAGGTTGTTGGACCTCTGAGCGACTCCCTCCAGGTGAGAGAGTGTGTAGAGGAAGGAGAGAAATCCTGGAAGGAACCTTGTAGATGCCATAGAGCCCGGAGACTTCTGGTCCATCCTGTTCCTGTAACCCAAGGCAAGGGAGATTAGTAGCTGAAGGACTGTCCAGGTGATAGAGAAGGTGTATACTCCTGGGGTGGAACAGGCATGTGGGGAATGAGGGTCTATGGGCGGTGAGCGTGGGAGGTTCCTTGGAGAGAATCCCTTCCTTGTGGTTGTGTGTTGTTTTCCCTGTAACCTCAGCCGAGTCTAGGATTCCTTGTCTTGGGGTGGATCTTAGTCCCAGCTCGGGGGTGACCCACTGCTGAGCTGATGAGAAGTGTGGTCTAAGGCTAGGAGGTTCGTGGAAGGCCTGCACTTGGTTGGTGGATTCTACCACTATTAAAAAGAAAAGTATCTGTTTATTCCTTAATCATGTTTTGCAGGACTGCGTTGCTTATGTTATCATGATTTCCGCTGTGTATATGAATTATTATGAAATGATATGGATTGTTAATTATAGCAGTAGATAATATGTTTACTCTGAGCTTGAATGTGTTTAATTGTTGAAAGAATATGGATGATATAATACCTGTACGAATCATGTATAGAGTAGTGTTAAAGTTTCTTTTTAAGAGCAATTAAGCCTTAGTAGCCAGAAAAGGGGCACTACAGTTTGGTATCAGAGCCAAGGTTTCGACACTAAGCCTAGATGGTCCAGTGGAGCAGTCTTTGGACCGAGAATGCGAAGGGAAATTGGGTCTGGAAGGCCAATTTCGGACCCTGGTTTGCTCCAAAGTGTCAAGGAGTTACTTGAAGAGTTTTTAAACTCAGGAGGTATAGCGACATTATGAAACCGTAGCCAGTGTGGTATAATTCCGCAGGGAGAGAGGACTCCACACCAGAAGTGTAGGAGCTTTAGGATCTGTTCGGGAGGGAAGGTGAACCCTCGTGACCGTTGGATCTGGAGAGTATGCGCAGGGTTTAAATCCCTTTTGAATTGCACAAGGGTGTGGGAATCGTGATACGCGAACTCCCGAAAACTCCGAAATGCCAAAAAGATCTGCATCGTTGATCTGAGGAGGGGATCTAACCATCGGATTCCATGCTTGGATTGGACATGGACGCATGAATGCGTACCACGTGCCACTGAGTCGAAGAGACGAGCGAGAGTGGTGGGACCCAATGATGTCATTAAAAGCGACGTGGACCCTCCTGAACGTACCACATGCCACGGTGGTGAAGGGTGACATTTGTGCTGTGGGCCCGGAGAATAAAGTAATTAACGATTTCAGGGACTCGTGAGATAAGGGCATGGGAGCTCGACATGGAAACTCGCAAAGTCGCAAAGTAGCGAGAACGAGAGGAGAAAAGTCAACATCACTTCTTGGGGTTTCGTGAAAGGAAGGTACCAGGGTTGGATGCCACAACTCATGAAGGTGCGAGTAGTGAAGAGTGCTATCACTTAGCCCTAGACTACGGTCATGCATAGCAGACACTAGCGAGGAGGGAGCCATACCCATGTCGCATCTCGGGTATCAGCGGTTAGAGAAAATGAGTCGAGGGTCTTCGTCTCACAAACTCACATGATTGCGAGTTGCAAAAAGGGTGAATTGGGTTACAAATATTTAATTGTCAAATCTTTGTGGACCGATATTTCGAAGTTTTGAAGTCCCAGAAATTACAGAGCCAAACACAAACAGAGCTCAGAAAACTTTGTGAAGTTGAAACGTCTTTTGTTCTTGTTCGTATTGGTTTATAAATGTTGTGGATTGTTCGTGAAGTTTTAATGGCCTGACAAACTTCGAATTGAATTGCACAGTGTGAGTGTAGAGTTCAACGAGAGTCAGGATTCCAGCTAACCAACATCGAAGTATGGACTGGGAAAAGGAGAAAATTGCCTCCGAAACAGAGGACGAAAGGGTAGGAAGGGATGTCAACCTGGGATTCGAAGGAACAAACTCTAATGGGCACGAAAAAGAGATGGATAAGGAAGAACATATGATGCAACTCATCGAAAGATTGTAGAAAGATGCCCAAGCTCACCTAGATGATAGCCGAAAACTCCTGAAAATTAGAGATCGACAGGGTGAATTCAACTTAAAAATGTTGAAGAGCCTGGAAAGAATAGAAAAGAAATTGGAAAAAGGAAGTGACACAAGCAGATCAAGAAGTGTTAGAACCCCTGAGAGGAGAAGAAGATCGAGGAGTGGTAACAGACATTACCGTCTCTCCCCGAAGCATTCTGATAGGGAGACACACAATAGTTCAAGCCCATCCCCTACCAGAAAACATCGAAAATCTAGAAAGGAGGAATTGACAGGAGAGATGAACAAGATTAAGCCTCCAACATTTGATGGAGAACATAAGAAGGAGGAAGATGCCGAGACCTGGTTGCTTGGCATGAAGAAATACTTCCAACTACAGAATTATTGTGTCCGTGCAGAAGGAATAATTGCAATGTACCAACTGAAAGGAAAAGCATCCATGTGGTGGGATCAGTTGGTGCAGGTGCAACACATCAAAGAAAAAAGGTCACGTGGAAGGAGTTTAAGAAGTATTTTGAGAAGAAATACCTAATTAAAAGATACTATGACAGAAATATGAAGGAGTTCTTCGAACTCAAGTTGGGCAGTATGACCATTGATGAGTATGAACGAAGTTTTCTGGAACTACTAAAGTATGTTCCATTCATCAAAGATGAGGTTGTTAAAATTCAGAGGTATCTGAGTGGACTACCACCTTCCATTGGTGACAAGATTTAGTATGATGATCCTAAGACCATGGAAGAAACCATAAGAAGGGAGAAATGTCTATACAAACAACAAAGAGAAAAGCCTACCTTTCAGAAGGCTTGGGATGACCAGAAGAGGTTTAAGAAAGAACAGAGGTAGAAGGGAAACATGCCTCCTTTTTTCAAAAATAGTCCTTGGGGACAGTCATCTTTTAGAGAGCCTGGGAAAGTTGAAGGGAGTGAGCAGATGCCAAGACCGCCACCTATGGAGTGTTGGGGATGTAAAGGGAATCATAGGTACAGAGACTACCCCCACCGAAAAGACAAAGCAAGAACTGTCCATATTGTTTAGCAAGCTAAAACAGTGGAGGATATGGGCAGCAGAATGCCGAGGATCTACGTAGCCCTGGACAACAAACAAGCAAAATTTCAATCACACATGATTGAAGTGGAAGGTACGATCAACAACCGACCACTTGTTATTTTAATTGATTCAGGGGCTAGCCATAGTTATGTAGATCCTAGAGTGGTGGAAAGTTTGCATCTAATGAGAAGAAAACATGAGAAGTCTTGGTTATTGCAGTTGGCCATAGGGACCAAGAGGAAGGTCACTGAATGGGTTAAGTCATGTTCAGTGGACATGAAAGGAATGATCACTAAGGATGAATTGAACATTTTTCCTTTAGGCTCATACGATTGCTTAATTGGGATGGACTGGTTGGACCAGCACGATGCCCTTCTGGATTGTTGTAACAAGAGGTTTACCTCCCTGAGCGAAGAGGGAGATCTGGTAACAGTCCAAGGAATTCCCAGAGCCATGGCTGTTAGGGAAATCTCAGCCATGCAGCTGAAGAAATGTTACCGGAAAGGCTGTCAATTATTTGCAGCTCGGGTTGAAGAAGCATCCCGAGATGTAGTATCAAATCTGGAAGACCACCAGGTACTCAAAGAATTCAAGGGCATATTTCAGGAGGTACCTGGACTACCTCCGAAGAGGGACATCGATTTTTCTATAAATTTGATGCCTGGAGAAGCTTCAGTTTCAAAGGCTCCTTATAGAATGAGTACGCCAGAGCTGAAAGAGTTGCAACTGCAGCTCGAAGAGCTACTAAAGAAAGGTTACATTCACCCCAGTGTGTCACCATGGGGAGCCCCAGTCCTATTCGTGAAGAAGAAAAATGGGACGCTGAGACTGTGCATTGATTTTCGACAGTTGAATAAGGTCACTGTCAAGAACAAGTATCCTCTGCCAAGGATTGATGATCTTTTTGATCAGTTGAAGGATGCGAAAATATTTTTGAAAATAGATCTTTGATCAGGATATCACCAAGTGAGAATAAATGATGAGGACATCAGCAATACCACCTTTAGAACAAGGTACGGTCATTATGAGTTCACGGTGGTGTCGTTTGGGCTATCCAACGCGCCTACTGTTTTCATGTGCTTAATGAATGGAGTGTTCAGAAATTATTTGGACAAGTTTGTCATAGTCTTCCTGGATGATATCTTGGTGTATTCCAAGACAGAGGAAGAACATGAACAACACTTGATAATGGTGCTACAGGTGTTGTGAGAACACCATATGTACGCAAAATTGAGCAAGTGCTCATTTTACCAAAGGTAGATCCATTACTTGGGACACATTATATCTGAAGAAGGGATTTTTGTGGATCCTGAAAAGGTAGAGGCCATTCAAGAATGGCTAGCACCAAGGAATGTGGCAGAAGTTAGATCTTTTATGGGTCTGGCAAGCTACTATAGGAGGTTTATAGACGGATTGTCAAAGATAGCTCATTCTATCACTTCCTTGCAAAGGAAGGAGAAGAAGTTCCAGTGGACTGAAGAATGTGAGAGCAACTTCCAGCGATTGAAGCAACTGCTAACTAGTGCTCCAATCCTGAATATTGTAGATCCAAATAAGGATTACATAGTG
>JZKD02S1679865.1:305724-326850 GCA_000966675.3 Picea glauca | reverse complement strand
TGAAAATTTTTGAAAAGCTTGCAGATGCTGTGTAAAGTTGCACTGAGGATAGTGCAAAAATAAGGGGAGGGGGATTGTAGTGTCCCCAAGGCCGAGCCCCATTGTAAACCATGTTCTGAAATGAATTATAACTATGTTTCATAGGCTGGTGAGCCAAGTTTTTATAAGCTGGAGGCTTATGTGTTTGTTAGGCTAGGGAGCCCAAGTGTTGAAGGCCAAGAGCCTGCTATTGTATATGTAATCACACAGAACAATTAATAAAATATAAACACCACCATGTGTAGACCGACCACGATGAATGAGTGAAGGGGGACTGAGCATCCATAGAGTGGGCAAGGAATTAGGGGCTGGAAGGTGGGAAAAGGGGCTAAGTGTTGAGCCTAGGGGGCTTAAGTCTGGGAATAATATTTTAATATTATCCCAAAAGACATGTGCATTTTATGTTTTATCCTAAGTTTCTGGCAAGGGGAGAACATGCAAGGGAGATGCGTGCTGGTGGAACACATGCAGCTTCATGGGTGACAAGTGTCAACCCTGACGCATGCGAATAAAAAAACTAGGGTAAGTTGTGAGAAGGGTTCCTCCCCCATTCTACCCGATTGTCTGAATGTGTACAGAGCCCTGGATAGTACTACTAACCCGACTCCTGCAGAGAACCTTCATGCATCCCTGTGATTCGAAAGGTCTGTGTCTAGCTCTGAGAAAACTGGTGTGTATATTCCCTGAATGAGAAGCTTGTGGGGATTTGGGGAAAGAGTCTATGTTTGTTTTGGAAAGTTGGTACACCCCTTCTCTGTTCTAAACCGGGAAGTCTGAATCAACCCCTATGTGGACGACTCGTCACACATCCTTGAGAATCCAGAATGTGAGTCTATTCCATGTTTCCAAATTGAGAGAACAAAAGTGTCTCGTCCCTACTAAGCCTGGTTATACTATTGCACCTGTCTGGAGCTACCCCGGGGTGTTCCTGTCTGGATTCCCGTGGATTGTGGTGGACGTGTAGTGTTTGACCCTGTGTGGCTTGTTGGCTAGTTTGTACAACACTCTCTCCAGCTAAGAGAGGTGGTTGAAGTTGGAAGACCAGGTTGTTGGACCTGTGAGCGACTCCCTCCAGGTGAGAGAGTGTGCAGAGGAAGGAGAGAACTCTTGGAAGGAACCTTGTAGCTTCCATAGATCCTGGAGACTTCTGGTCCGACCTATTCCTATAACCCAAGGCAAGTGATATTAGCAGCCGAAGGACTGTCCAGGTGACAGAGAAGGTGTATACTCCTGGGGTGGAACAGGCATGTGGGGAATGAGAGTCTATGGCTGCTGAGTGTGGGAGGTTCCTTGGAGAGAATCCCTTCCTTGTGGTTGTGTGTTTTTTTCCTTGTAACCTTAGCCTAGCCTAGGATTCCTTGTCTTGGGGTGGAGCTTAGTCCCAGCTCGTGGGTGACCCGCTACTGAGCTGATGAGCAGTGTGGTCTAAGGCTGGGAGGTTCGTGGAAGGCCTGGACTTGGTTGGTGGATTCTACCACTATTAAAAATATAAGTATCTGTTTATGCCTTAATCATGTTTTGTAGGACTACGTTGCTTATGTTATCATGATTTCCGCTGTGTATATGAATTATTATGAAACATTATGGATTGTTAATTATAGCAGTAGATAATATGTTTACTCTAAGCTTGAATGTGTTTAATTGTTGAAAGCATATGGATCATATAATACATGTACGAATCATGTATAGAGTAGTGTTAAAGTTTCCTTTTAAGAGTGATTGAGCCTTAGTAGCTAGAAAAGGGGCGCTACAAACACTCCCTGGTTTCTTCCTACGATCACCCTTCTTTGTCCCTCGTCATCGGTCAAACTTGTTCAAAAACCCGTGACCCTTTCTGATAGCACAGTCAATATAATATCCATAATGTATACAATGGATATCCATGCCATGATTACCACGATTTCAATATTCCCATTCGAAAATTTAAAACACACATTCACAAAAATTATTAACTCAACCTATCAACGCCACACATACCCATGCATAACGCATGAGCATCGTTGTGCATTAATCAATTGTAAACTAGTGTTGGGTTAATAATTCAACAGTTACAAAGTAAGAGACAACAACTGTGCATTCAATCCAATTCTCCAATCAACCAAATTACCATGCTGAGTTTATCAAAATTATTGTCATAATAACCAATGCAGTGGATAAATACCAAAACCAACACCACTATCAACACAATCAACAGAGACGATCCAGAAATCGAACACTATCAAACATACACCAACAAATCATAAAAACCAACAATATACCTGACAACCCATAATGGTTCTCTCCATCAAAAACCCGGGCTTGAGAAATCAAGGGTTTTCTTTGTGGACCAACACAGGGAACTGGAGTTGACTCTCATCATCATGTGAGAACCTCCAAGACCAATGATGCACACACATGGTATAGCACAAATGATTTCACAGACAGGGTGATAATTCCTGTGATAGGAGAGACTATGAACAAAGGAGTAAGGCTCCGTTTTGGCCTTTTAACAATACTTAGAACACGCAGGGTATAACCCTCGTGGCTCCCCCAATCGACCAACTAACAATGCTGATATGGAATAGAGTCAAGAAAGAAGCAATATAACCCACTGCGCAACCATCAGTAGCATGAACAACCCATACACAAGTAAAACAATGCACAATGACACAAGGCATTTCAAAACCAGTAAACCCCATAACAACAAAAGACTGGGTATGGTGATACGAATGTGTGGAGACAACTAGCCACTTTAGGCCCAATGAAACCATCCAACTAAAACCATCAAGGATGATAGAGAGACTTTATGGCTGCTAACACTCAGAATAACCAATAACACTGTGACTTCAACCATTATTGCAATGAAAACCATCAACAATTCATTCCAAAAGAATATCACAAATTTACACAGTTTTCATACTTAAGGAAAGAATAGACCCATACATCCTGAGCCAATATCTATTTCATAACCAGAGCATATTCAAGGATGGTGAAAAGACATACCTGTAACCAAAAACACCCTAAAAAATATGATCTTGGCCGAGGCGTTCTTCTTCAGCTTGAAAGTCGGAGCCTAACCACATCAAAACAGAGTTGAACAATAGCTCGACTAGGGTGGTGGCCAGTTGAAGGAGTAGGAGTGACATGCATTAAATGCACGTCCCTCCACCCTCAAATCATTCAATTCCTAAGTACATGTCAGCCAATTAATCCATTAACTCATTCAATCGAACCACGCATCAATAACAACATCCACTAATTGCCAAGAGCGCCACCCTCATCACATCTTACGATTTTCAAACTATACAATAATGCATGTCAACTATATAACTCAATAAATTTCATAGCTATTAACTTTTTAGCTAGGATTAACATTGACCATTATAATTTCAATGCATGCAGTGTAGCATAGTAGCATAGTTCAATCTTTTCTTTTTGCATTTTGTTTATATTTCTTTTGCCTCTTTTCAACTGCTCTTATGTATTGTTACTAACATGTATATTGTGCAGGTGCCAAAGTAACGAATCCAGGAACATATAGAAATGGTAGCAATGGATAAAATAGGCCATCATAACATGTGATTAGAGCTTAGAACAAAACATAACATGCTCTACGCATCATTCACTTGTCGCAATTAGAACCAACACATAACAGGCCTTATTCATTTCCAATAAAACCTAGATTTCATCAATGATGTAGAACCAAGTAAGCAATGTTGAATAGCAACATAAAAATGAAATAAGAACCAGATCTGATCTCCCAATATACAAGGGGTTAGTAGTATATATCTCGTTAGCTTATAATTATTAGGATTAAGAAATACTTTGCGAGCGAAATCCTCGTTGCGATTTTAATCGTCAACAATATGTTTTTAAATGAATTTGGGGAATAATTATTTGGCCTCTGTGATGATTAGAAAATCCTCATGGGGGTTTCTTGAGGATAAAATCCGTGAGTACAGAGTCATATCAAACTCTAGAGGACTGAGTTTGAACTCGTTCATCCCTTGAAATCCCTTTTCATGTTATAGAATTTGAGTTTTGTGATTGGAAGGGTGCTTCCTTCAAACCATTCATCCAACTGACCATAGCCTCATGCCCACAGCCTTAACCAAATCTCAGCTAAGAGTAAAGAGTGTAGCCCTCTAGGCTTATCAAATCTCATATGATCGAGACCTTGGAACCTAGCACTATGCTCAAAGGGAGCTAATACTTCTGATCTTTTGGACTTCGGAGCTCTGGAGTTCTGGGATGTTGGAACCTCATAACACCCAGAGCTTGTCGAAGGGAACCTATCAAAACAGTGTGTGGATGACTAACCAAAAACTGGTGGTTCCTACCCACTGTCATGTGATCCATTTTGTCACTTAAACCATGACCAACCTTTCAAATCCATGAAGTAATGCGAGTCGTCGATCCAAGAGACAACATTATCTTTCTGACTATTGGATATCATCTATGTTCATTCAGCGTTGACCAACACCGAGAGAGAAAGGTGTTAAATAGCCAGAAACCCCGAACATTGAACTTGTGAGTTAACGTGATTCATTGATCTGAGGAATCCCTTGGTAACCTCTCTTGATCATCCGATAAATTAATTAAAGGATACCGTAAATCACTCCAGTGAAGTCCTACTCTGGGAGGTTTGACCTATTCGTGAATGAGAATATCGATGAAGGCTAAAGTTACATGTTAGGCCGATGTCACCTAGGTTGACGTGGACCTATAGTATGTGTGATATGTGTCAGTTTGATTCGTGACTTTCACAGGCCTTAGGTACCAAATGAACCTTGACACTTGTCACTAGCTAATTGGTCCATGTGTCATCCTTGTCTTTTTCCACACATCTTCCACCTGGATCATGGCCGCTTGATCTAACGGTTGATGGGAATTTAGGACTTCAGGGTGTTTTGGGTGTGGTAGCTCATGAGACAAAGACGTCAAATGACCTGACCCTACCTTTCCCTATACAAGGTTTCTAAGATGATAATTATAATTAATTATATAAATTCATTTAATGTAATATGAGTGGGTCCCCTCCGAAACTACGGGACTCGGGGTTATTAGAGAATGGAGATCTATGTGGAAGAGACAAAGGTGTCGACCTAGGTACCTTTTCCTCCTTTAAAATATTAAATATTGAATATAATATTAGAGACCTTTTAAACCTTGATGAGATCTTTGAGAGGTATAATATAACATATTATATTAAACTAAGATTTATTAAAAGGGTTACACATGAGTGAAGCCAACCCTTTCTAAATATAAATTGATGTGTAACGTGTATAGGTGGGGACCGCTCCGAGGCTTCGGGAATTTGGGGCTCTGGGAAGTTTGAAGTGAAGAGAGAACTGGAGATTATGTAACATCCCTCTCTTGCGTGCACTGAGTGAACTTATTTTGAGGACACTTGCTTGCAAGTGATCCAGATTATTATACTATTGGTCGTTTGATTATAATTATGAGGCATTATGGATATGATGATATGTTGTTTTGTTGTATTGACATAGATAGGTGCTATTGAGTGGGTTCTCCTGAGTGTGCAGGACTTTGGACCTTGAGGATCAAGAGGCATCGATGAAACCCCTTGGACTCCAGATCGAGTTAGGGAGAGGATTGTTGGGTTTGAATGTTATTGATGTGACACATGTACATATGATTAGATGTAACTATGATGATTTATTATTGTTGTTGACATGATTCGTTGATGCGGGAGCATCACCTTCAAAGTCAACAGTGCACGTGTGGAGGTAGACGAATGACATCTCATAAATGGCAGAGTTTCAAATCAATCATTTAAATCAAAATTTAATCTATTGTTGAGATATTTTTGAAAACAACATTTTAAAATGTAACTTGTTCATAAAATCTTGAAGGACTATAAGAACTTCAGATATGGAGTGTCAACTCTATCTGGAAATAACTATTAGTTATTGTAATAGGACAGAGTAGGTAATAGCTTTGAATTTGAAATGATAGATTTCATACAAGACGAGAGAGATCGTGGAGCCAGTCCTTAGATAATTCACTTTTGCATTGTAATAGATCATTATGAAGGAGTAGAACAAATAGACAGAATAGAGAGACCAGTAGAGCAGAGTAGAGTAGCAAAAACACTATGTATTTTTTTTTTCATGAATTAATAGAACGGACAAAATTGTCCCAAATCCTTGGACTGTGTTGATCTCATGTGTGATTAAATGAATTTTATTATGTGTGTATGATTTATTTCAGTTCGTTCATGTATGATTGTTTGAGAGATTAAATATATGAGTTCTTGACGAAGTTGGCTGAGTTTCAATCGTTTCTCTTCTGATACTTGTATGCAAGGTGTGCATCTCTAATGCAAGGAGTGTGTCAACTGAGTCTTGGATTGACTTATAGAAGTTTAGAGAGAATCAGAGAAACTCATACCAGGTGCAAGGTGTCCACAATGTCAAGAAGCCAACAAGATTCGAAGAACCAGCGTAGAAGAATGCCAGGTGGGCAAGAAGCATTTTCTTCTCAAGAAAATCCTTTGAAACTGAGTTATTTGAAATCCGAATGCAAGGTGTGCATGGGAGATCGAAATCCTTTCAAGGGACAAATCTTAGAAGGGATAGCACTTTCACAAAGTGTTGACAAGATCTAGGAGTTGGACTCGTGGGAGAAGTAAAGCTTGAAACCTTTAAACTCTGAGAAATATTCTAAAGTCTAGAAGAGGTGGAAGCTCAGGAGGGATTGTGAGTCATCGATCTAAGGGAGGAATGGATCATTGGTTTTGTTTCAATGGAGAGGATATCTTGGAGGATCAGATATCGGGAGTTTGGAGAACGAGGAAGTTTGTTTTCCAAAGTCGTGAAATGCATAATTCCGATAAGAGAAGTAAAGGATCTAAGTTGTCATATCAGAGATAAGAAGAAGGAGCACATGCAGTAGGAGATCAGATCACAGTTTTTAGATCTGAGCATCTAGGTCAATAGTCGTTGGATCCCAAGGAAAGTGCACTAGACCAGTTCTGAAATCATCGGGACCGTCTGTCATCAGAGGACACGCGATAGTAGATCAACATTTCGCTAACTCGCAGGGAATAAAGATCAAAGGGAAAATTTGTGAGATCTCATGAAAGGGGGACTCGCGAAATCATTCCAGTCATTGGATTTGGGGTGACAAGTGGTAGAGATCCACACACATCGGATATTTGATCATTGGAGAAGCTAAACAGATGGTGGAAACTCTCGAAGGGAAAAACGTCGATGCGATCTAGACCTTCAGATCATAGAGGAATTGGAGTCATTGATCTGTGGCAAAAGAATATCGATATTTTTGGTATCCAGTGAAGGGAGGTGAATCACATCGGGAATCCCTGATCCATGAAATCCCGACACACTCAAAGGGTGAGCCCCAGGTCATGATGAATGGTCACATGGATGGAGGCCAAAGGAGGAGCTAACACCCATTAAGCTCTTTTCGGAGTTTCAAGATTCGGGAGGAGTCAGGGTTGACTCACTCGCAAAGTCTTGACACGTGAAATCATGACATGCCTTTTGTATAGGCGTGTGGTCAAGGCCCTTGGTCATGTGGAGGTGAAGCTCAGGTCTGATGCTTGTACGTGTGGAATAAGTTTCACATTTGGACCTATGGATTTGCTTACCGAAATAGAAAAAGACCGGAACAAAGAAACGAAAATAAGTAACAAGGGGCAGAAACAAAGTGACAAGATGAATAATTTCTATACGAGGAGATGTATACGAGGGCTTGCATAAGTTTATGGTAGGGAGTGCACAATAATTGAGGACAGGAAGATGTATGATAGTAACCACATGTTTAATGCATAATCAGTCTAATCCCTTAATAAAACGAAAAAATGTTGAGTTTATACATCCTAGTACTTGAAACACTTAAATTGAGTACCAAAACTTGAATATAGGATAAGAGCTACCAACACCTTATTACCAGTACCAGATCACCTGAGTACCGGATGGACGCAGGGTTATGTTCAATACCAGAATAGCGCAGACCTTCTCCTTTGGTACCAGATGGACGCAGACTTATCCTCAGTACCAGAATAGCGCAGACCTTCTCCTTTGGTACCAGATGGACACAGGGTTTTGCTCAATATTGGAATAGTGCAGAGCTTATCCTTTGGTACTGGATGGATGCAGGGTTATGCTTAGTACTAGAATAGCGCATACCTCCTCCTTTTGTATCGTATGGACGCAGGGTTATGCTCAGTACCGGAATAGCGCAGACCTTCTCCTTTGGTAGTGCATAAGTACAGAGGTGACCATCAGTACTGGATGAACGCAAAGGTGTGGTCCAGTATCAGATGAGAACAAACTTACTCCCATAGTATCGAGTGAATGCAAAAATGTTATCTAGTACTAGATGAACGCAGAGTTGTGATCCAGTACCGGATGAGCACAAACTTCCTCCCATAGTACTAGATGAACTCATAAATGTTGTCTAGTACTGGATGAATGCATAGGTATGGTCTAGTACCATATGAGAGCAGAGGCAAACATTGTATTCTGGTACTCAAGGAGGATTTGACACAATACCTGGTGGTAGTTCTTTATAGACTGAAACTTTGTAGGTTTCACTTTGTAGAAGTAGGTGGTGTTTTCTAGTATTCTAGAAGAGGACCTATGATCTGATTCAACTGAAAAACCATGTACCAACACTTGATATAGGAACTTTGAATTTGCAATGGAAGTGTCAGAAAATAAGGCAAAGGAAATCAATGACTAGGTAACAAGAAGGTGATTTGTAGCTGGATGACCACATGTTGAGATTCAAAATCCTCCTCTTTTTGGAACCAAACTAACCATGTTCTTTCTATCAAGGATCATTTAAGTCTTGTGTTGAATTGTTCTTTACTCTCATGCACATCTTCCTCCTACATTTCTACACTCACCTATAAATGAATCATCATTGCTATCCTTTAAGAATATATTTCCACATTTATCTCTATATGATAATGGGTGCACCTCTCTTATTACCTCATCATTACGAAAAATTGATTAATAATTGAAATATCCATTGAAAAGTGGTGACACCATTATGTCTAATACTAACCTATTTGGTTCTACAAGTTCTTATCCAAGTTATCTTTACAAGTTTTTCTTGGGAGGTATTGATGAAAACCTCATGTGGTGGACTGCTCTTGCAAAACCGCAATGAAATTTCATGAGAACCCTAATAGGATTAACTAGAGGGACCTCTTAGTAATTATCCAAGATGTTCCATTATACATTGAATAGCTGAGATTTAAATTGAATGTGGATGATGTCACCCTTAGTATAATTGCAAGCAGATAATTATGTGCCAAATAAATCTAAAACACTCTCACACAACCTGCCTTCCTTATACTCTAAAATTTTCAATGAACAGAGCAGTACCGGAATAGAACAGTACTGGAACAGAACAAGACCGGAACAAAGAAACAAAAATAAGTAACAAGGGGCAGAAACAAAGTGACAGGATGAATGATTTCTATACGAGGAGATGTATACGAGGGCTTGCATAATTTTATGGTAGGGAGCGCGCAATAATTGATGATAGGAAGATGTATGATAGTAACCACATGTTTAATACATAATCAGTCTAATCCCTTAATAAAACAAAAAAATGTTGAGTTTATACATCCTAGTACTTGAAACACTTAAATCGAGCAACAAAACTTGAATATAGGATAAGAGATACCAACACTTTATTACTAGTACTGGATCACCTGAGCACAAGATGGATGTAGGATTATGTTCAGTACCAAAATAGCACAGACCTTCTCCTTTGGTACCAGATGGACGTAGAGTTATCCTCGGTACCGGAATAGCATAGACCTTCTCCTTTGGTACCGGATGGATGCAGGGTTATGCTCAATATCGGAATAGTGCAGACCTTATCCTTTGGTACCGGATGGACGTGGGGTTATGATTAGTACCAAAATAGCGCATACCTCCTCCTTTGGTATTGGATGGACGTAGGGTTATGCTCAGTACCGAAATAGCACATACATTCGCCTTTGGTAGCGCATGAGCATAGAGGCGACCATCAGTACTGGATGAACGCAAAGGTGTGGTCTAGTATCGAATGAGAATAGACTTCCTCCCATAGTATTGGATGAATGCATAAATGTTGTTCAGTACTAGATGAATGTAGATTTGTGGTCCAATACTGGATGAGCACAAACTTCCTCCCATAGTACTAGATGAACGTAGAAATGTTGTCCAATACCGGATGAACGCATAGGTATGGTCAAGTACCAGATGAGAGTTGAGGAAAACATTGTATTCTAGTACTCAAGGAGGATTTGACACAATACCTGGTGGTAGTGCTTTATAGACTGAAACTTTGTAGTTTTCACTTTGTAGAAGTAGTTGGTGTTTTCTGGTATTCTAGAAGAGGACCTGTGATCTGATTCAACTGAAAAACCATGTACCAACACTTGATATAGGAACTTTGAATTTGCAATGGAAGTGTTAGAAAATAAGGCAAAGGAAATCAATGATTGGGTAACAAGAAGGCTCTCTGTAGCTGGATGACAACATGTTGAGATTCAAAATCCTCCTCTTTTTGGAATCAAACTAACCACTACTTTTGTTGCCACTTCCATTTTATTAGAAAATAGACCTAACTACTACTGTCTTAGCAACCACTCCCCCATGCTTGAGGTTTTGCATGGCCTCATGCAAACAATGCGAGACACTAAAAGAAAGGCTTCTCAGAAGGTTGCGAACATCTATTAAAAACAAACCAATAGAACTAATTAAAACTAGATTTTTATTCATGCTTACAAACAGAAAATTTAGGGAAAATATCAAAAGTTGCATTATTAACTATGAATAAAATAGTTTTGAATTAACATTTGGTTTCAACTGCTATTAAAAATATCACTTAATTGACCATCCTTGTGAAATAGTGATCTTAACATAGATAGGTAATGATAAAGCATGAATGCATCATTTTTAACAACTTAAGGAAAAAGAAGAATTTTGAATAAATAGGTCATGAAGCACTCTCTTAAGTGTTATCTTTCCTTGACAAGGATGCCTTCTCCGCTTTTGAAACCCTTCTAGTATTATGTGTGCATTCAGAGGATGAAGATATTCCCTTCTCATAATATTCCAAACAAAATTATCATAACATTTAGAAACAAATCTATTATAGGAACAAAAGATCTTAAACATATTGCTTTATTAACTTTTGACATTCCATTTTATGAAAAGTATGGAAGATATGTTACATTTTACTTATGTGAAACATTTATTTATTTATTTACCTATCCTACTCTAATTGAACAAAAGAAAATTTCCTTCAAGTATAGGAATACTTCCAGTGAAGCCATGTGCGTAACAGGGTTAGAAATATATCCATACTCAGGTTTAAAAGATAAATTTTAATGCATACCGTAGTATGAAGGACCAACTTCTTTGATGATGAGATCAAGAAATAATAAAAAATAAAAGAATGGTGTGACCTAATAACTACCTGAAACCATATTTCAATAGGATCACTATATTTTTGTTTCTCTTCTTTGTTTAGGTCACACTAAATGTATTCCTCTACCATGCTATGCAAATTCTCTTCAAGATGATTGGTGTGTGGAGTGCATCCAGGATCTACTGAGAGGAATGATAAGGACTCCTCAATCTCAGGTTCCACTAGTTGTTCTCCATTGAATTCTATCCATGATTCTTTATTCTCTTCAACAAATTGACAAGAGGAATCTGACGGGACTTCTAAATATTCTTTTGGAGAGACAACTAGATTCTTGACTGTTGTGAAGATATGCTCTTCCTGAGAGGTAGATATCCCAGTTGCTACTAGAATGCGAGAAATTTCTTGGAGGAACATTCTTCAAGCTCTTGATCATCCTTGAATTACTCTAGCTGGTTGATGATCCCTGTCTCACAACACAAATTAGTACTTGAGGGTTCTTACAACACCCGAAAAAGGATTTATCATCAAAGATCTGAATTTTAAAACTATTTGCAAAAATAAAACACACCAAACTTGAACTCCTTGTATTATTGGGACCCTGTTGTCACTAGATTATCTGTTCACACAAGCTAGCCCATCATGAAAACACATTTTTGCATAAAAGAAGGAAAAACACACTTGCATTAAAAGAAGAGAGGACAACCTAACTTTGGATCAACCCCACCAAAGTCAATGCGTTGGCTCTTCCCTCATGTCTTACCGTCTTCTCTCTGCCCTTATTTCATCCATAAAACCAATCCAAAACCATTAAAGCAATCTGATTCAAATACTACCTATTACCGTTTACAACTCCCCGGCAGCAGCGCCAAAATGTTGGTGCAATTATATGCATAATATATTACCAAACATAAATTATCGAATGATATTCGTAATCTGTAGAGTTGATGCATTATATGTGTTGATAACAGATAGTTTCCTATGTCTGATGAGTATATCTCAACCAAGAAACAATCAAATAACAAAATACTATGTTTTCACACTTTTCAAATAACATTCTCAACTCATTTCAAAATTCAGAAAGAAAAATTTCCAAACAAAATCTTAACAATCATGAATTCAAAAGATCATGATAAGATAATGACTTTTCCATTTACAAGCTCATGAAGTGAAAAGATGTACTTTGACTTAGTTATCTGTAGCTACTACTCTTAACAACAACTAGCAAGCAAATTTGGGCGCACTTCAACAATAACAGAAGATAAAGTTCATAGTAAAACTCTTAAGAAAACACTCAATTGAAAGGGCCCTTGCTCACATAACAAGTCTATTCATTATAGGCTCATGAAATGAAGAGTTGAACTTAAGATCTTGTTCCCTGTATCAATCGAAAACGGTAATTAACAATCAACTTTAGACACTCTTAAACATAATTCAAATCATAACTCAATTCTATTCAATCAAACCTGTTTAGTACAGAAAACAATCAATATAATTGAGAGGCTTCATTATGGAACATGAAGGTAAAAGATGAAGTCCTATGTTTCCTGTACCACTGAGAACACCACACTTGCAAACTCAAAATAAGTACATTCTCTTTCTTTAGCAATTCCACACATCAAATTCTTGTCAATTAAATGTCAACCTGTAGAAGTAGAAAAGGAAACTATCTATTCTATCCAATATCTAATTACTCACACTGATTCAGAAGCAAATGATTCTATATTGAACTTTAAAATGTATTTGAAATCATTGACAACACATACAATTGTTAAATTTTCACAATCACACAGAAATCCAGAATTATAATTACAAATAAAATACAATGAAGATTACCTTGTTTGGGTCTGTGGGCCCTTGCCGTACCAACAAGGAAGCTTGAGAAAGACCTACAAAGAAGAAGATTTGAACATACACGTGAAATCCATAAATTTCAACTTATATCATTACTTGAGATGTAGGTGTACAATCAACAATCTTCAAAAATCAAACCTACAGCATAACAATTCCTTCTCCTTCAAGCACTAATCTTACAACATAACAATTAACCCCTCACTCAAACCTATGAGATCTTATTTATACATAAAATCCATGGAGGAATGGATGAAACTGAATCCCCAAACTAAGAAAACAATTTTCAAAATTTTAGGATAAATCCCACAAATCTGTGTTTTTTATCAATTTGGGTAGATTCAAGTTAGGGCTCCACCCATATCTCCCAAAATAATTCCAATTTTGAAAAACTGCCTATTTTTTTCTCAATTTTCCATATTCTAGACAAAACCCATATCTTCAAATTTCTAGATCTGATACCATATGCATGGAAATCAAGGTGCAAGTTGGCAGTTTGAGTTTTTTGCTAATTTTGGAAGAATCAGTCCCCTTGATTTGGAGGTCCACACGTGTGATATGGGTGAA
This sequence comes from Picea glauca, assembly GCA_000966675.3. Taxonomy (NCBI): domain Eukaryota; kingdom Viridiplantae; phylum Streptophyta; class Pinopsida; order Pinales; family Pinaceae; genus Picea; species Picea glauca. The sequence continues at coordinate 312,996 of JZKD02S1679865.1, read as the reverse complement.
TTCTAAATCAAGTTTTTGCATGAAAACATCGTTCTGGACAAAACCCATGTGCCTGATTTTCTTCTAGAAACATTAAAAAAATTTGAATTATGTCTAGTACCAGATTAGCACAGTCGGTACCAGATTAGAACAATTAGTACCAGAATCTTGTAGGCAGGGGTTTAGTACCGGATGAACACAGTCATGACTATGGGTACTAGACCAACATGATGTTAGTACCAAATGGAGCTAGTACCATAATAGGCGCAATCTGGTATTGAATGACGTTGGTACCGAAAGAGGCAGAGAGATGGTACCAGATGAAGCGCAGAGTTGGTACTAGATGAAGCTGGTATCGGAAGAGGCGGAGAGATGGTACTAGATGAAGCACAGAGCTGGTACTGAATGAAGCATAGAGCTGGTACCAAATAAAGATGGTACCAGAAGAGGTGCATAGATGGTACTAGATGAAGTTGGAGAGATGGTACCGGATGAAGCTGGTACCGGAAGAGGCGGAGAGCTGGTACTAGATGGAGATGGAGAGATGGTATCGGATGAAGGTGGAGCCTTGGTACCAGAATAGGTGGATCATTGGTACTAGATTAGACTAGGTACCAAAATAGATGGAGCCTTGGTACCAGAATAGACTGATTATTGAATCGTGTTGTAGTTCCAGTACCAGACCGTGCTATAGTTGTATTACTGAAATAGTGAGGTACCAAATCAAACTGCTTAAGATTCAAACGATTAGGATCATACAAAATCAAGCATTTAATCAAATTAACTCAAGAAATCTAAACAAATCATGCCTTAATCATAAGTTACCACTCTATGCACATGAACAAGGTCGTCAAGTGTATTTGTAGAGACTCAACATAGAGGGTAATATAGGGTAATAAAGGTGTCAAAATGGAGACTCAACATGTCCATATCCTACATGCACCTCCCTGCATTAAGCATAAGAATGTTCCATTGTTGGAACTATTTTCTTACTCACGACACTCGTTTCCTCCTCTGTATCGCATTTATTTAACTATGAAAAAAAAAAGACGGGCGAGAAAAAAATATTATCTTATGTTAGCAACAATCACGTCTCCTTTGAACAGAGAACAAACTTTTTAGTCCACTTGTCATCAAAATTTTGGGTTTAGCATGACCTTAGGAAGTTGAGCTCGTTACTTAGAGTTTACTCCCCAAACTAGTTACTTTTCGAGTCCCTATGGAGAGTTTGATTGGTGCCTCCTGCATCACAAAATTTCATCAGTGAGTCTATTCTTCCAGAGTCATCCATATGTCTCATGATCTTCTTCAAAGGATGTCTAGCAACATGTGTCGGCCATTTCTCATAACTCTTGACTTTGCATTTCGGCCATACCCTCAGTGTGTCTCAGAGTTGCATGAAGTTGTAGTCCTATCGTGCACCATGTTCCTACTTTTCTTATGGGTAGGTAACCTTGAACCCAGTTGTCGACTTCTCCTCATTGATCATTCACTGGGGGGTTTCCCTTGTGTTTGACGAAAATAAATATATTCACATAGTGGAATTTGTGCAGTTTCTTGGATTACATTAGCCTTATTGGTGCTTTCCTCACCTTTGCCGGTAGTTTTCCTTGTTGGCTTCTATTTAGAGAGTATTTTTCATGCACTTCTTGCATTTGGTGCATGTGAAAGATGCACAAGGTTGTTGGTTCATGAACATGTTCTTCGTCTGAGTTCCTCTAAATCATCAAGCTCCTACTTTGTACCTCGTGTTGAATGATGAGACATGCCTTAATTCTCTTCTTTTAGCTGGTCTCCTTCCATCGACTTCAACCCATATATTTTGGAAATGAGACCTAGATTCCTATGAGTACCTAGAGACTTGCAGTCATCAGTGGTAGGTTCTCTCACCATCGACAGTTGGCAATACATCAATGTCTCATGATCGATGGATTCTTCAAGTGTTCGACCTCAACACCTTTATTCACAATTGTAATAATGTACTCTGTGCCTTGATACCTACTTTCATTATCGATAGGTTGTCTCATGTTTGTTAACGATATACCTTAATGATCGGTAATCAAACGAAGTCTCATTGTGTTCAACCTCAACTCCTTTATTCACATTGTTAGCACTCTATAAATTTTGTCCGGCTGAATAGACAAACGACAGAGGTAATTGTTTCAACCAACTTTAGAGCTAAGGCACTAGCCTACTCAACTCAGAGAGGGATCTCTTGTGTCATTGGGTATATCTATGGAAATCGATGGCTATATTTGGTTTGTGTTGGGGGTTTTTAATAAAATGATTGGAGGAATTAAGATGACATTTGGGCTATGGAGTCTAGAATAAACAATACATTGTCAAACCATGGGAACTATTAAGAGGAAAAGGCTAAATCAGGTAGTGAGTCTGAGTTTATATCTGAAATATTTGCATGGCATCAAAGGAAAAGGAAACACATAACTCTATCAGAGCATTATTGGAATGAATTCTGAATTAGCTAAGAAGAAACATACACAGTTTAAATTGCTTAAGCCAAGAGCATCAAATGATGAATTCTAGGCCTTTAACTCTCCAATTTAAACGGAAGAAAAATGTATATGGAATAAAATATTACAGGAAACACATACTATGAAGGGAAAACAAGACTCATATCACCGCCAATTAGAATCTTTTCATAAACAGTCCACAATCCGCTTCTCCATTTATATATTCATTCTAGCCCCAAAAATTTACAAAGGTCTTCCTGCACAGAGGGCAGGCTCCTCTTTTCTCCATGATTTCTATATCCTCGATATAATACATATATAGAGAAAGTTCTCATGAAATTAAAAACGTTCAGACTTCCCATAATTCTAAAATTAGAGATAAGTTACAAAAATGAATGATTTATAATAACAGTTATCCTATTTTAAAGGGACCATTAGGAACAAGTTTGTCATATATGGGCCTCTTTCTTTGACTGCCATATGTCTAAAATATGTTGGTATGTACTTATTTTACCTAAGAATTCACTTCAGCTTAGCGATCTTCTCTTTAGAGTGACCAACCAGGACGGTTGATTCTCCCCAATGCTTTCAATCATTTTGGCCATGTTTTTTGTCTTCTGACGTTTGCTTCGTTTCTTTTTCACAACTGGCATGTTGATGATTAGGTCCCCCATGATAGGATTTAACCTATTTTCTAATTATGTGTCTGTAGCGGGTTTTGAATGGAATTTAATTGCTAATATACGTGCAAGTTCCCTTTCCTTCTTACCAGTAGATAAACTCGCCATGTTACTTGAATGACCTGTTTGACTGGATATGGATTGATTGGCCTTGTCCATGCATCCTATTGTCATGGACACCAAGATGTTTCTTCAAAAATCCAAGAGTCGATCTTATGAATGAGATGATACCCTCATACTTGAGAATCGGTAGTTATAGAGTTCCAATCATGAATCACTAACAGAGTCACTTGTAGGTATGTTGGTTTACCACACTTGGCTAATCAATTTCAAATTATTATCTTTTGAGTTCGTTATATGGTGGTGTTCACCTGACATAATATGGTTGTGAAGTACCGAACGAGTGAAACGGGGTGATTCTGACCAGCCGTCGTCTACCCCATGAGTTGTTGATTTGACGTATTGAAATATGTGACATTGGAGCTTTTGCAAAAGTGGTTTTAGGCAACCCTCCTTTCACCTCGATGTATCTCTGGAGGTGTCGTGCATCCATTTTAAAAACCACAATGGTTTTCCCCGGTCCGCCTTTACATGGTTAAGTCTTGTGCAAGTTCATCGCCCGGTATGGGCTCCAGCCTTTGATCTGGGTCATTTTATAATCGACAGTTTGTCGAGTTATACCTTTCCCTCTTCTGCTATATTCGTCCATACGCCACCAGATATATCCTGGTCCTCTAAATTATCAATTCTCCAAACTATCACACTTTCACAACGATGTAGCTCTTGCTAAATTTTCGAGACTTGGATCCGGTCTGAAAATCGTTATGTTGATAACATATGTTCCAACTGGGGATTCTATCTTCCTTGTGAGGTAGAAAATAACTCGTAGACTCGATACATTATCCATTGGGTTGATCCTGAAACATGTGTGTGTACCCTGATCCTACTATATCACTAGTGTCTTCTAAAGTCTAAACTCTACACGCTGCTCTCAATTGGATATTGAACATTGAATATACTGTTGAAACTAACTATACATAATACTAGAAATATAAACTAAAAAATGCTTGTCCAACAAGCTTATTCGCACACTCCTATCTACTCTAAAATGCTAAAATGAATACTCAATCAAGTGAAATCAAAATGCCAATGCAACCATGCAAGCATTTTATCCACTGTTTGTTTACTTTGCAAAAGCTTTCTCCAGATCCATCTTACTGCTAATTCATTCATCCATTCATCCATAAATCCAAATCTCAAAAAATTAAAGACATTTGTCTTGTTCATTTCTTCCAATAGGATTGCAAATGGATCTTCTAAAATATGTGTAAAACAATCATCGTGTTTCACTCCTTCCACTGCATTTTTGTTTTCAGGTAATTCAACTTGTTGACTTCTAAAAAACTGATAGAGTTGTTGATAAGTCTAGTAGTATGGATTTCCTGAGTCATAAAGAAACCATGGCTGGAGAACATCATCTAGTGAAAAAGATTCATATCTAGTACATACATTGATTCGTTGTAATCCACTGTTATTGGTAGATTCTGATCATAAACCTTTCCCATATAATGTGTCTTGAGATCATGAATCATATGGAATAATGATTCCTTTTCAGGAATCAATATAGAAGAGAATGATTCCTCAACCAGGGTTTCCTCGTTGTTCAGAGTTTTCATAGGCAAAATTTCAAAATCTTCATCCATATCTAGGTTGTTCAGAAATAGGATCACTAAGTCATTTTCAGGGGAAGAAAGGAAACCTTGAAATACCTTGTCTTGCTGGTAATATTGTTCAACGTATGCGTTAGTTCTAGGAGAAAGGAAAATACCTTTGATAAAAATTTCTTGATCGAATTCTTCTTTAATCTGATGATTAAGCACAGATTGGAATTTTGAATTGAAATACCCTTCCAAGTAATGATCGTGCAATGCATGTGAGTGTAGTTGGTGTTCTTTAATGATGAAAACCTTTTCATGTGAAACAATACTACTGTGAATATAGTCAGAAATCCCTATTTTTTCTGAAATTTCATGATTTTCTCTTAACCATTCAAAACAAGAAAAACATAAGGGGAGAGAGTTTTTATCTGTAAGCCCATTTCTTTCTTCGTTTTCAATGCCATGCTTGGATGTTTTCTGATTTGAAATGCTATAGATATTTTGTTTTAATAATTTGAATGAGGGAAAACACAATGGAAAGGTTTTGTTACCTAGTTTGAAACCTTCTTCATTTTTTCCAGTATCATCATAGGTACATTTTTCCATCTCTTTGGGTTTCTGGACATGCTCACTTTCAACCTTGTCTTCAATCAATGACTATATTTCTGAATTTACAAGGTCTTCCTCAAAACAAAGAATAGGGTCATCAAGCGTCTGAGAAGAGTGTTCCAATATCTGGTCAATCTATTTCGTTGGCTTGGTGTGACTTTGCATCAACACAAATTCATTTGCCTCAACAATAATCTAAAAATTCTCTTTCAACAATTTGAATGTAGTAAAGCACAAGGGTAGAGAATTATCTTCAGTTGATCTAATATTTTTCTCCTCACTGTACTGCTGAAAACAAAAGTCTTCAATATCGTGATCATCCTCGTATTTGTCATATACAGGAAAATCAACATCATATTCAATGTCGTCTAACAAGAAAAATCTTGGAACATTAACCTGTTCTTCAACAAACTAGCTTGCAAACCCATCCTCTTAACTGTCTACAAAAGAATAATCAGCTCAAAAGCTAAAAAAACACTTCTTTTAACAAGTGGAATATAATTTTTAGCACAATCATAAGTATTTGAAACTTCAAAAGGGCCCATGATATTTTCAATTCTATGCTCAAGATTCCAATCAACTATTTTCTATTCATATTCACTTTCATGTTCTTGAGAATCCAACCCCTCCTTTTGGATCTGTTTACATGCCTGGATGTTGTGCTAAATATCATGGGCATCATTAAACATTTGTTATAAGGACTTACGTCTTCTTTCCATCAGGAGGAAAGACAAATCCAGATGAAGATTTGTTGTATAATGGAGCATGGCAACAGCTTTAGTGGGTTGAATCTCTTCAGGCAATTTGTAGTAAATAATGGAAAACCTTCTACTGAATATAGAGATAGTTTTGTTGTTCTGCCATTTTAAGGCATAGAACCCTGCAAGTTGTAGCTCCAAAGATTTCTTCTTGCCCCAAAACTTTAAAAATGCAACCTTCAATTCCTCCCATGAGCTAATTGTATCTAGATGCAAATGTCTAAACCAGTATTTGGTGTCCCCTTTCAAGGATTGAGAGAAGGACCTCATACAAACATCATCATGGTCAATATCAAACAACTCTATAAAATGCTCAAACCCTTGGATGTGTTTTTCAGCTGAGATGACATCAGGCTCCCCATCAAACAGAGGCAAGTATTTATAGTGATTAGGAGGAAAATCATGAAGGATGTGGGAAGGCTTTAAGGGTCTGTATCTATGATTAATCTTGGAGGGTGTTGGGTCAAGTGCAAGAGATGAAATATCAACCCTGGTTTCATGAGACTTATCAACTTGTTTATGGTCATCACATGGCCCGGGTGGGAATTTTTTATCAACATCATTGATACAGTGAGGATATGTATGCACAACTTTAAGAGGAGGATATATAATTGCAATATCTTCATGATCATCATTAGAATGCAGCAGGTAAAGAAAAATTTGTTTGACATGTTCAAGGAAAAAGCAGAGGCAACTTATAACAAACAATAAAATGCCTTGGAAAAAATCCAATTTCAAGTACTTGTTTTCTTCCATAATGTCTTTTCATACCTCTGTCAAGGGATATGTTAAGCCCTAATATTGGCTCATTACCCCTTAATTGGGGCATATTAGATTAGTAATGTTATTTTACTTATGTCGGCTTTAGGCCATTAGTTGTAATTTAGATTAGTGATGTTATTTTATTTATGTCGGCTTTAGGCCATTGGTTGTAATTATACCTCCTAGTCTCCTATATATACCAAGGAGACATTTTCATTTTGAATCATATTGTACTTGAATATTTAAGTGAGGTAAAAGGAGGTTGCCCCCTCGAAGAGGCTTATTATCTGAAATTATCTCTTTTTCAAGGCGTTGAGTACTTTTCCTGAGGTTTTTCTATGCTATATTGATGTTT
>JZKD02S1679865.1:246482-269873 GCA_000966675.3 Picea glauca | reverse complement strand
TGTGGTGTATTGGTGTAAATCTTATACTATTGTTCATTGCTCATTGGATATAATTGAATGGTTTAAGTATAAGTTGAAAAAGGTTTTAAATTGTACTTGATACTGATTCACCCCCTTCTTAGTATCAACAGTATTGACCCTGTGTCACGCGAGTACGAGAACTGCGCGTTGTCGATTTCCCCAGCATAAAAATAAATAAATAAATAATAACAATAATTCATGTGCACTTGATTCACACACTTAATTAATTTCATTTTTCATGAATATTAATAATAATTCATGTGCACTTGGTATTTTGGCCTTCATGTAATATATCCCTCCTCCACATTGACTAGGGATTGTGACATAGGTCATTCCATGGTGTCAAGGTGTATGAGACACTTATATGACACTTAGAGTGAGGTACCTAGGTGTGGAAATTTCATTTGTAATAGAATGCCCCCTAAAGTGTGAGTTCAAAAGAGAGAATGATGGTCAAAACACTTTACAAATATTTAATGCAAGGGTGTGGAGTTGGAGAACCTAGAAGAAGCTGCAAACAACCATCAAACCATATTAAAAAATGTTCCGTTTCCGAGGCAGGCATACCTATGCTCAGAATACAAGATGACTCAAAGCATGACCTCTGACCAATACACTACAGATCCATGAAAAGTATTGACTAAGGATATGGCCACCAAAGATACAATGTGGATCCATACCTCCATGACATGAACTGATCATAGCCATGAAAAATACACAGTGGAGCTATGCGATGATAAAACATAGCCACAGACTAATACAATGTGGATCCTCGTGCTGCTATTGCATTGGATCCTCGCTAGGTTGGGATTATAAGTTGTTACCTGCCCTAGGTCTGGGTAGTCACAATTCCTCACAATGAAGCAAAGAGTTGTAGCACTGACTGGAGCATCTAGGCACTGACGGAATCAAGCCCAGCCAAGTAGCAAGTGGTATCTTCTTTCTCTCTATGGAAACCAAATGAAACATTCACCTCCTTTTAAGGGAAAGAGCTATGCACCTTCTAAAATTTCATCGCTATCCTAGAGAGAAGAGATAAGAACCTAGTATTCATCTCATACTCATATTCTTTCATCTTACAACTATCTCGATAGGCCAAGTTCACAGAGGAGAATTTACCACCATATTTGGATCCTTGCAAGGTGGTGCTTCCCTATGATTGGGGTTATACGCATATTTGGGTGAACTCCAACCTACGAGGCCCCTTCATTCACTTGTAGTTCGAGGACCTAGACCTAACTCACTCTTTACAAACTTTTTCACCTCCATCTTAGCTAATTATGGCCGAGCTTAAAAACGACTTCAAAATAAAACTACTGGAGTAGCAACAACCAATCATCAGCAGAAGTAAGTACCACTAGATTAGTAGCAAAAGATAGACTTATTGGGGTGGGTCGTTGATCCATGTGATAGTCTATACATTAGCATCCTCAAATAATCTCCTTCACAGCCTTGGCAAAGCAGTTTAACAGAGTGAATTCTCAACCCAGGGTATTCGTCCCAATCCTGATGTTATAAGAATCTAGCCATGTGAATAGATGTTTTGATGTTGAACATGGTAAAAACCACTTGATTACCTGTCATTGAGGTAAATAGTTAACAAGTGTGAGGGAAATCACCAATGATGTCAATTACTCCCAAGGTACCCTAGTACATTCCAGCGAATGTGAATAAATGACCTGAGGTCGAACATTAGTGGAATCATCTGATCAGAGGTCAATGATGTAAACCTATTTTTGGAAGTGAGGAGGCCTGCCATTGAGGCATGCAGATCACAAGGTACTAATTGGTTTCTAAGTCTAATTCTTGGATGATGTGTTGAAGTCGACAGGAAACGAATCGTTGAAGGAGGGCCTTGATGTATCTCCCATCAATGACATGAAACTGACATAGGAAAGTGATGTAAGATGGTGAATCAAATGAGTATGGACTGACACAGGAAATGGAAACTGGTAATACTGTAGATGGATGGTTTGAAGTGAAACTTCCCTTGAACATGATGAGGCACGACGATTGACTTGGCAGCATTGGCTCGACAAGTACTCTTCGACTAGATGAAAAAGTTTGGCGACACATGGAATTACTATGACTCAGAGAATAGGGGATTACCCAATTTTAAGACGAGACACAAACATGTGCCATGTTCAAGGGTGACAAAATATGCCATAAAGGATTCTCAAAAACTTGATCCATTTCCTTCAATTTTTCCCCCACCCAGATAGATGAGTACCTCCTTTTAATTTAACAAGTTCGAGGAGGATAACGTCTGCTCGATATAACTTACCTTCGGTAAGTTCCTCTTATTTTATTTAACAAACTGGAAGAAGTAAGGGTTTGTTCCCATATGGGTCCTTCAATGTGTAGTCTAGCTAGTCCAGAGAAGTAAAACTCGGTGGTTTTTGATGTTTAGAGAGTCTGAAAAGAGCTTAAAGGAGACTCCAGGGGATTCCTTTTTAGTATAAACTTTACGAGTCCGAGAAAGTGATAAAATTCTACTTGGTTACATTCTCATGTTTTTTGCAAGCACGAGAAAGAACAAAGACTAAGCTCGGTATTGGCTTCATTTTTACACAAGCTTGAAACAAAATTAAACTTATTCTTGTAAATTCCCAACATAATTTCCAAAGGTTGGGATACCCATGGATGGTTGGTACTCTTCCCCCATATTGAAAAGCTAGTGGCTTAACTCTAGAATGATAATCAAAGGCTGGAGACAAGCCCCCCCAAGCTTCAATTCATTCACCAACTTTGATGTTGTCACCAATGTTTGTACTAGATGGAGGAAAAGGATAAGGGTGGATGAAATTAAGGTTCAAATACGAGACCTAACAAAAGACTCGACTCGACATCTACAAGATCTAGCTAAAGAATCAAATCGATATCTACGATATTTAGTGAAAGAACTCGACTCAATGAGAGAGGTGACTATTTCATTTTTTAATGAGCTTGACACGGGAAAAGAACTATGCTCAAATCTCCAGGTTCAATCCCCATATTTAAGTTTCATTTTTTTAATGAGTTTGCTACAGAGAGGAAAAACTATGCTCGTAGCTTCTGTTTCATTTTTTAACGAGCTTTCCAAAAAGAAGTAAAACTATGCTCGTATCTTTTGTTTCATTTTTTAATGAGCTTTCTACAGAGAGGAAAACTATGCTCGTGGCTTCTGTTTCATTTTTTAACGAGCTTGCTATAGAGAGGAAAACTATGATCGTGACCTATGTTTCATTTTTTAATGAGCTTGCCACAGAGATTAAAAACTATGCTCATGACCTCTGTTTCATTTTTTAATGAGCTTTCCACAGAGAAGAAAAACTATTATTGTGGCCTCTTCTTTATCATGGCTTCCAAGAGGACAATTCTCTAGAAGGAATACATGTCAAGGGACAAACGTCAATCATGGCTTCCAAGAGATCTTCGCTAGATGGAAGAAAATCACTCTGGAAGGAATACATGTCGACGACCTCAATAAGGGTAGGGAGATATAGCTCTAATATCCCTATCAAAGAGATGACCATGTCAACTAGCAGATCTAAGTCAGGAGAGACTGATCTCATAGTGAGAGGCTCATCTTCATTGGTAGCTAAAGGCATGGGAGATAACGCCACATAATTTACCTATGGCAAGGGTGATACCATCTACATATAAGAACCATTTAGGGAGTTCATTGGGTTGGTAATCAAGTCAGGACCAACAAATGAAAGTTGATCAATATCCACAATTCTTCCATTGTGAGGGAAATATATCACATGAAAAAGAGTGGACACAATAGCTTTCATGGAATAGAAATAATCTCACCAAAGGAGTAAATTAAAATCCAAGGGATCCTAGACTACCATAACATCAATAATAATAGTTTTCCCTCCCAAAGTGATGGGAAACTGAGGAAGGACTCCTAAAGGCTTACTGGTTCTTTTGTTAAAATCTAGCAGATTATGCGTAACTGGTATAAGTTGAGGATAACCCAAAGCTTGCCAAGCAATAGAGGATAAAATACTAATAGATGTGCCTTCATCTATCAGCGTCTGAGGAACGTTTCAACCACAAACTGGTACTATAATCTTGAAAGGAATGTGAGAGGGAAGACAAGGTCTAGTTAGTGCACCCCAATCAAAAAGGATGTCCTCATTACTTGGATGGGGTTCCACGAGAGAAGGAGGAATGCCCCCCAACATGGTAGATTCTGTATCAATGAGAAAAACAATGGAAGTATCAGGTTTACTCTCTATAGGGAGAGTAGGATTGATCAATGATGGGATCAAATCAACCACTTGGGTTTTATTCTCTAAGGGGAGAATGGGGTCGACAGATGGAAACAGATCGACCTCTTGGATTTCACTCTCTAAGGGGAGAGTGGGATTGACCAAGAATTGAATTAGATTGACCACTTTAGAACTATTTAGAGTAGGACTGGGATCGACCAATGATGGAACCGGATCAACCACTTTGGCACTCTTCAAATGAAGGGTGGTACTGATAATTGATGGGACTAGATCAGTCACTTGGGTTTCACTTTTCAAATGAAGAGTGGGGTTGATCGATGATAGAACTAGATCAACTACTTTGGTGAGTGTTTCAACTGAGGATGAAACCAGATTGACCACCTGATCAACCGAACTGATAGGAGATGGAACCGGATTGACTAGTCCATCAACTAATGATGGGTTGGGAGAAATATTATGATAACTAGTTGGAAGTTGAAGCTTTTCCAAAAGAGAATAAGACTCATCCATTTGAGGACAAAGGTGAGAGTAATGATCACCTTCACATAACATGCAAGGAAATTTGACAGTTCTCTTCATCTTACCAACATTAACGTCACTAGTTGATGGGGTGTCACCATAATGTATAACAAGGGATGATGACATGGAAGACCACATTTCTAAGACCTTGGGAAGACTAGGGAAATCCCTCAGAAAGTGGTCACCCTTGCAAATATTGCAAGGGAATTTGGGTTTTAGATTCTCTGTTTTAATCTTGTCGACATCATCAACAGTCCCAGTACGATTAATAGTAGTTGGTTTCTTGGATCCAACATTTGATGTGGTTGGAGGCTTGTTCCTTTTCAGGTTATTCTTCTTCTTCTCTTTCCATTTCTTCTTCTTATTATCAACCTCGCTACTTGCTTTAGAGATTTCAATAGGCGAAGAAGGAGAAATGGAAGGAGACTTAACGGGTGAAGAAGGAGAAAAGTCGACATGAGGTTGATGTGTGGGTGGTGTAATTACATCTAAAGAATTAGGTGTAGCCAAATCACTGGGAAGATTGGAGATCACTGGAGTGGGGAACAACCAAACCAGTAATCTAATCGTGAGTCCCAGAGGACTCGGTGTGGTAATGCACAAAGGACCAATGTTTCCAAAAGAAGAAAATGTAAAAGGTTCCCCGAGAAAAGGGGTTCCTCCATTGGTAATCCCAGGAGTTTATTTCATTAACATTGACTCGACCTAAGGTACACTAAAGAAAACAAACAACACACGCTACTAATATGAGAAGAAAACAATCAAACAAACCTTCCCACAATGAAATCACTAGTTGGTGATGAAATCCAACATCGCGAGATCAATATAGGAAGGGGATGGGATAGAGTGGGTGGATCAGTTACGTTGGTGACCTTCTTAACATACTTATGCCTTGGTGCAAGATTCCACACAATAAACGTGGATTTACCCTCCAAAGAGCCCAAGTGAGTTTGACCAACGTGTGTTCTAGGTACAACGAAGACTTCCCTTCACTGTCACCTTGTGTAAAGATCCTAAGGATTATGGCTACTAAGGTCACAAAATTGCAATCAACCTCTGGGATGGTATAGTCGATAGTCCAGTCCGAACGTATGGGCAGGATAACAAGTATGAAACCTTCGAGAGAACTAAGGACAAGTGGACCGGTATAACTCCAAAGGACCCTGAACAGATTCAGAATTCACGAAGAACCGAGACCAATGAAGATAGTTGGACCTCAAGAAGAACCCCCAATATACGATCTGACTACTATGAATGGATAAGCCTTGAAGGGATAATCTACGTTGTTGTCCTGAACATGACCTCATGTGTAACCCCTGTGTGAAAGGGGGATCCCAGCTATGCTTATACGAAAATTGGATTTGATCTCCCTATCAGAAGATGCTAAGTTTGTTTGACAGCTTTGGAAAGTTATCCTTTCAACCTATTCCAAAGCCCTATATCCTAAACTAATGTAGGTTTTCTACTATAAAATATAAAAATGTCTGATAAATTTTAGTTTAGCGCTTGATTTTTAAGGTTGTTTTCAACTCAAGAGGAAAATGGCATGGACTAAATGATGTTTGACCGACTCTAAACAATGCAAAGAAATGAGAATGAAAATATTTCATTTTGATGAAAGATATATTACGAGAAGGAGAAAACTTTTATCATTCTGAGAAGCACAATGTCCCAAAATTTTATTAAACTCATCAATACCAAAATATTCAAGAAATGAGTCAAAGATATTGTACACCAATACACGATTCTTGGCCCCCCAAAAAAATTCAAGACCAAAAAATGCCAAAAACCATGGAATTTCGCTACTTCAAATGCAATCTAGTTTCACTATCCAAAAGAAAAAATGCAACTATCTTCTTTGTTTGATTCTAATGTATAAAGAAAGTAAATTCAAATCCTTTAATTCTCCACTACTTTCAATTAAAAGATATAGTTAGATACAAATGCAAAAGGCATGAAGCAAAAAGGGCTTCAAACAAAGCATGCACTCAAAGCGATGAGAACTGAAAGAAAACAAGTAAAAACTTGTTCTAAAAAGAACTCAATCAAGGATTCTACAACCAACAAGCATTCAAGGAGTACAAGAAAATGTAGAGAAGAATCCAAGAAAAGACAGGAAGAAAGAGAAAATACTCAAATTGTCCCAACAAAACAAGCAGCTAGAAATGACAATTTCACATTTTTGAAAAGGTTTCAAGCCAAAATTAAGACAATAAGAAGTGATAAGTAAGAAATATAAACTCAAATATCAATCCAAACAACTTCAAAAACCAAAGTGAAAACCCTGGAAAGGACCTCTGCAAAACAGGCTGCAAAAATCTGATGAGAAAAAGGCAGAAAACCTCAAAAAGGGAGATCAACACTCCCTAACTCAAGGGCACAAATCTCTACAACACTTTGTAAATCACTGCAGGGGAGCGTTGATTATATATCAATTCTTTGATATGGCCTACAGGGGAGTGTTGATTTTCCCAGAAACTAAAAAAATGCCAAAAAATTCAAAAACAACTCACCCAGAATTCATAGAAATTGGTGAAATTGCTTGTGAAGATGGGAGAAAGGTAATGGATCATGAACAAATAGTAAAACTAATATAAAATGTGGGAAAAGGTCAGGGACAATCCAAGGAAATTCAAATCAATGTTGATCCCCAGTGGAGTCGCCAATTTTTGTTGTAGGAAAATCCCCCTACGGACAGGTGAATCTCCTCTTGGATTCTAGATCCCTATACCAAGACAGAAAGATGCTAACATTGGACACTAATATCCATTTGAATCTAATTACCTAATCAAAAAGAGGAGAAGGAATAAAGTGTGATGCACCTTATTCTGGTGTTTATCCTCATTGCTCCAATTTGAGCTTGATCCCTGAGCTCTTTGGCATTGTTTGACACCTGCAATGCAATGGACAACAAGAAGACAAAGAAATCCTACTCTACTCTATAAGATTATCATAATCAAATCCATCTATAATAGACAACATATGTAAAGATACATAGATTAGAAGGGAATAGGCCAAGCATATATTAATGAGAACTCAAAAGAGATACTTACAAATAGTAGATGAAGTCACAACAACCTCTCCAAGTCATCCTCGTCTAGCCCTTGCAGAAAGCTCCCAAAATCATAGGTTTGATATCCTAAATATTTCTCCCAAGAACGTGGTTTTGATACCTTGAATTTTCCTCCTCCTCATCTCCATGGAAAGCCACATTATATAAGATTTGGAGGCTTAACTACCATGGAGAGGATCACTCATCATATCCACTAAAAAGGGATCTGAAAGATATTTAGGGAGAAAATATCTCTTAAGGATTTTAGGGAGGAAATATCTCTCAAGGATTTTAAGGAGGAAATATTTTAGGGAGGAAATATCTCTCAAGGATTTTAAGGAGGAAATATTTCAACCATCCATGAGATCCTCCACCTTCCCTAAAAAATAGAAAACCAAATGTGAGGTGGATTCTCACACTTAATTAATTTCTTTTTCATGAATATTAATAATAATTCATGTGCACTTGATTCTCACACTTAATCAATTCAATTTTTCATGAATATTAATAATAATTCATGTGTACTTGGTATTTTTGCCTTCATGTAATATATCCCTCCTCCACATTGACTATGGATTGTGACATAGGTTATTCCATGGTGTCAAGGTGTATGAGACACTTATATGACACTTACGACACTTAGGGCGAGGTACCTAGGTGTGAAAATTTCATGTGTAACACCAACACATCTGCCAATAGGTTAAGGATATTTTACAGAAGTCTAATGCCAAGTACAAGTAGCGCCATGATCAACACTGGGTGCCACACCAGTTTCGGGTGGGAGACAAAGTTTGGTTACACTTGCAGAAAGAATGTCTTGCAAGGCCTCATCAGAAGCTTCGTACACTCCGTTATGGACCCTACACCATCACCAAGGTTGTGGGTGACAATTCTTTTGAGCTCAACTTTCCCCCCTTCCTTGGCTTGCACCCAGTGTTCAATATGGACTCCCTTCGGCCTTGTTTTCCACCATTATTAGACACCTCTGAGATAGCAGAACAATTGACACCAACAGAGCTCAACCCTGACTGCATGGAACATGAATCCACGGATCATATCATGGACACACAGATCAAGGGAACTTGCTAGTAGAGGATCCAACTTTATCAAGTTGTCAAAGAAGGGCAGCTAGCACCAAGACAAGTGGCTCACCCGAGGCCAAATTCAATAGAAATGTCATCATCTGATGGGGCCACTCAACGCAATGCAGACCATTGCTTCCTAAGGGGGGAGGATTGATCTAGGAGGATATAGGTGGCCACCCATCTTGTCTAGTTGGCTCAAACAGGTTTTTGGCAACTTACTATTTTTAGCAGTTTTTCAGTTCCTGAACTTCCAAGGCCATTTTGAGGGCCTAAACGACACTTTTTCGCGATCAAGCACCTCAATATAAGCCAAAGGATTTGATTGATCCCCCTAAATGAATCTCCTCTTCAATACCTTTCCAACGAGATATGATGCACCCTAAATGGGGATCATATGAAAAAGTTACGACCCCGGGAAGTTGATGTACTAACTTACCCCAATGGGGCCCACATGACTTTTGGTGCTTCATCTCCTAGGGTTAGGTTTTTAGATATCTAGGGTTTTGGCATTCATGTTTATTGTAAAAAGGCATTCAAAGCCTCATTATACTCATCTTCTTGCGAATGAGCATAGCTGTCACATCTCTTCTCAGAGATAAGTTGCCACCATTCTAGCAAGCTTGTTTTCAGTCTGCATTTTACAGTTTTCAGAATATTTCTTATTTAATAGAAGTCAAGTTTTATTGTATCTTTGTTATTGTTCATTGTGTCTTTGTGTTAATATGATAAATCTGTGGTTTCATTTCGTTCCGCTCATAAATCTAGATCACATCCTCACCATTATTTTTGTCCCTATCATGATCCAAATGCTTCTCTAACCTTCCATTTGACATAAATTGGAACACCTAACCTTTTAAATGGAGGTTGGAGCATGAGGTTATGACTCTCACTTTATTCACGTGTTAAATCTTTTGCGAGACACTCCACTCTTCTTTAGAACTCTTCTCAACCTAGTTGTTTTTCAACTCAAGAACCTTGACAATGACAAGTATACCATCACTGAAAATTGCTTTGTATAATGACCCATAACTCTTTGTTCCTAACAAGTTGGGCTCGATAAATCTACTAATTACTATGTGAAACTCTTGATATGAGAAACTTTGGTGCTCTAACTTTTGGAAAAAATCTTATGCAAAATTAAAATTGTGCATGTGCATATTCCCTCTATGTGCATATTCCCTCTTTGGAGAAATACCAAAAACATATAACATAGTAAAAGAGCAATAGCTCCACTCAATGTGAATAATATTTTTTTCACAAATGTAAAATGGCCTCTGGGTATTGAACATGCAGGTAACTTGAATACTTGTGGTCCACAAAAGCTATGATTTCCAATTAAATACGTCACAATTGTTTGATTTGTGAAAACAGTTTTTTTCCAATTCCCCTACCAAATTGTTAAAAAAACAAATTTAAAGAATGTAATTATAATTCAAATTCTCAAGAGTAACTATAATTATACCTCATAAGGACTTGGAAGAGAGTTATAGACTCATGAGAGTATAAATTTCCAAGTGACTTTAGAATAAAGGCTCGGAAGGAATTTCTAATTAAACTCAATCATTGTAGTTCATTGCGGTGTCCAACTAGTGAATTTTTAGATAAACAAAATCATTGTAGTTCATTGTGATGTTCATAATATTAATTTTATTAATATTAATAGTAAATTAACATTTTTTTTAAAACTCATAAATAATTTTTTTCGGAAAATTAATATCCTGAGCAAATAGTTGAACCATATTAATGCCAGTTTACTCCTTTCCGCATGCACATCCATCAATTTTATCGATATAAATGAAAAAATACATTTTAACATTAAAAAAAAAGGAGGAAATTAAATATCACATTTCTCATCGACGTTTCCAGGTGGCTTAGTGATGTACCGAAAATGACAGCTATTTTATCACCGCAAATCATGGAAGAATATATCAGCGGACAGCGGATTAATCGGTGGTAAACAAACATTACGAAAACTTACTATTAAAAGCTTGGTGGTTTGCTTTCGTCAAAACTTGATACTTTGTTGTTACTAAAATTTAGCATTAAAAACACGGTGGTTTGCTTTCTTCAAAAATTGATACTTTGTTGTTTCTAAAACTTAGCATTAAAAATACGGTGGTTTGCTTTCTTTATTGTTAGTTACGAAAAATTTTGTTGATAAATTGTACTTACGAAAAATTAGCATTCACATATAATGGAATAATTGAAGTTAAGCGAAGATGGGATGGAAAATTCTATCTCTAGTGGTGTCTTGTGAGCTCCACCACATATAATTGAATAATTGAAGTTAAGCGGAGATGGGATGGAAAATTCTGTGTCTAGTGATGCCTTGTGGGCTCCACCACATATAATTGAAGTTAAGAGGAGATGGGATGGAAAATTCTATCTCTAATGGTGCCTTGTGGGCACCACCGGCATAATAATGTGGAAACATTCCATCATAGCACAACAAGGATGGTTTCTAGATGGGTGTAGGAAGATTCCTTCCCTCAATTAATTCACGAGTCACCAATGATCCAACACTCATGTGCTTAATTGCTTTTATTTGTTCAATAGACTTTGTGGGTCTTAGAGAACCATAGATATCATCATCATAAAAGTTACTTTAATAATATGAGAACATCAATAATAAAAGTCACCTTTCAAAAATATGGTGGCTTTTTTTTTAAAAGTCACTTTTTAAAAATATGGTTCCTTGGTGAGTGTAGGAAGATTCCTTCCCCCAACTAATTCACGAGTCACCAATGGTCTAACACTCATGTGCTTAATTGCTTTTATTTGTTCAATAGACCAAATTGTTGGTCTTAGAGAACCATAGATATTATCATCATAAAAGTTACTTTAATAATATGAGAACATCAATAATAAAAGTCACGTTTTAAAAATATGGTGGCTTGTTTTTTAATTGAGAGTTACAAAAGCTTAGCATTAAAAATCACGTTGATAGATTGTGATTACAAAACTTAGCATTAACATTTAATTGAAAATTTGAAGTAAGTTAAGCGTAGATGGGATGGAAAATTATATCACCGACAACGATAAAAGCCGAGGTATAGAAGTTTATCAAAGTTGGCTTTATTTATCCTATTCCCTTGGCTGAATGGGTATCCAATCTTGTTTTGGTTAACAAGAAGCAGGGAACAATCCGAGTTTGCATGGACTTTAGAGATCTGAGCAAGGCTTGTCCAAAGGACAATTTCCCCACACCATTTATAGATCATATTATTTATGAGTGTGCGAGAAGCAAGATATTCCCCTTCATGGATGGATTCTTCATATATAACCAAATTCAAATCCGCTTGAAGGATCAACATAAAATTGAGTTACTATGTCCTTGGGGCACGTTTGCATATTGGAAGATACCTTTTGGCTTAAAAAATGCTAGAGCCACATTCCAGCGGACCATATCCTTCAATTTTAACGATCTTAAACACATTGTGGAGTCTTCTCTGGATGACCTAGTTGCTCACTCTCACAAGAGAGAGGATCATCTTGCTCATCTTTGTCTTGTGTTTGAAAGATGTCGGTACTACATGATTCAATTGAATCCTAATAAATGCATCTTTTGCATCATTTCAGGGCGTCTCTTGGGTTTCATCGTATCGAATAAGGGGATCATGGCTGATCCTTTAAAGTTTGAGGCAATAGTTCAATTACCTCCCTTGCATAGCTTTAGACAACTTTAGAGCTTACAAGGGAAAGCGAATTTCCTTCGTCAATTTATAGCTAACTATGTCGACATCGCCAAGGGATTTATGCGCTTGTTGAAGAATGGGGTCCCATTTATTTGTGATGATTTTACACAATGTTCTTTGACTTGCTTAAGAAGGCTCTCATATTTTCCCCCTCACTTAGTCCGCCAGACTATAGAAAATATTTCTTGTTGTACCTCCCAACATCAAAATCTACAATCAGTATGGTCTTGGTTCAGGAGGATGATGTGTTCTAAGAACCCGTCATCTACTATCTTAGTCATGGCTTGGTAGGTCCTAAATTGAATTATTCACATATTGAAAAGTTGTCCTTAGCGCATGTGCATGTCATCTAGAGATTTCAAGACTACATCTTATTGCACAAAACCATTGTGATCGCAGATGTCAATCCATTTCAGTATGTTTTAAACTGATAGATTGTCAGGGGAAAATATAATAAGTGGATTGTCATATTACAGGAATTTGACTTGGAGCTTACATCAACTAAGTCCAAAAAATTATTGGTTTTTGCGAGCTCATGTCAAAGTTTCTGAGTGAAGAAAAGGACATTATAATGACAGACCCATTCCTAGATGAGCACATTTTCCTCATTTCTTCCTCTGACCCTTGGTATGGAGATATCCTGGTATATTCTCAAACTTTGAAGTTCTCTCTGAATTATTCATAAGATGATTGACGATGTATTTTCCATCAGGAAAAGAATTACCTCATTATCAGTGACACCTTGTATCGTTGTGGGGTTGATTCGGTTCTTCTTCATTGTTTGACACATGAAGAGGTAGAGAGTGTGTTGAACGATTGTCACATGCAGCCTGTGGTGGTCATTTATTGGGGTTGGAAACAACCTAAAGAATTTTGTGCGCCAGATACTTTTGGCCTACGATCTTTAAGGATTGCATAGAGGTGGTCAAGAAGTGTCATCCATGACAATTTTTTTCTAGGAAAATACACACACATCTAGCTCCGTTGTTCTCCATTATCACTGTTGGCCCTTTCACCAAGTTGGGGGTTGATTTTACTACATGCCACCGAGTTTCAACTAGGGGGCATCGTTATATTATCGTGGCCGTAAACTACTTCACAAAGTGGGCGGAGGCCATGCCAATGTTTTTTAACGATGGTAAAATTGTTGCATTATTCATATTCAATCATAACATCGCTAGGTTCAAAGTTCCAAGGGATATTATCACTAACCATGGTAGTCACTTTTAGAAAAAAATTATGTTAGAGTTATCTTCGAAGTTGGGATTTATCCAAAATAATTTGTCTCCTTACTATCCACAAGAGAATGTTAATGCAAGAAAGTGCATCTGGAACTTTATGCTTTATCCGACATTATAAGCATACCGAACTTGAGTGAAAATTGCCCCAAGATTCTCTCCTTTTCAACTTGTTCATGGAGTTGAGGCAGTTGTTCCTATTGAATGTGAAATTCCCTCCTTAAAAATATTTGTTGAGCTCCTTCTGGACACCTCAGAGCTTGAAGAATGTCTTGTTCACCTAGAGCACCTTGATGAGCAACGTCGAGATGCTGCCATGGAGAACAAGGAACATAAAAAGAGTGTTAAAGTTCAATATGATAAATTTGTCCACCCTATGATCTTTTCGGAGGGAGATATGTTTTTAGTCTACGATCAAGACAAAGATGCCATGGGGGCAGGCAAGTTTAATGTGATGTGGCACAGGGGCCTATGTTGTGCAGAATGTGCTGTAAAAATGTTCTTACAAACTTATTTATTATGAGAGAAATGTGTTGTATGAGCCCATAAATGGGCTTAATCTCAAGAGGTATTATGCTTGAACAACAATTCTTGGGTGTTTTCCCCTTTGTAATTGTTGTGTATTGGTAGTATTAGGATTATATTAGTTTCTTTCATTCTTCATTTTTTTCGTATCGTGCTTATGCTTGGATGGTAGATGTCACTAGAATCAATGGTCGTTTTAGGATTAGTGGATGGTGCTAGTAGTCACACTCAGAATCTTGCTTCTGCAACGTGGGTGATTTATTCTCCCAGGGGTCATTTGGTGACTTCAGGAGGCACTTGTCTTGGGACAACGATGAATAATGTGGTCAATTTTAGTGTCATGATCAAGCTTCTTAGAGACGTTATTCCGCATGGCATTCAATCCCCAGAAGTTCATCTAGATTCCCAACTGGTCGTGTCCCAGTTGAATGGAGCGTACTGTTAAGGTTTAAGCTATTATTAGGTTTCTTTTCAATTCACTAGATAACCATAGAATAGATAGGATCACTGGGAAATAAACAATCACAGGAGACACATCATTTATCCCGAGAAACCCTCATGGGGGAGAAAACCCAGCAAAAACTTCCTTAATATAGATAGCCAATACAATGCCAAGAGAATGAACCAAACAATACAGAAAGTCCTCTCCCAAGTATGCACCTCTCTCTCTCTTTCTTCTTCTCCAACTGCAACTCCAAACTTGCGCTCTAATGAACAAGTGAGTGAGTGAACAAATGAGGCGTTGGCCTCTCTTATTTATACAATCTGGTAGGTGTTGAACTGAGGTGTCTTTTCACTGGCAGGGCCAACTTCTCATTCTGTGTGGTTATAACCACTTTAATATATTATGGGGGATGACTTCTCATTTAGCATATTACAATTAGGGTTGGACAAATTCGCAAAAGGGGATTTGGTCATTTACAATGCTCGACATGATCAATCCACAAAAGGGGACTGATCTAATGAATAATACATCAATAATAAATAGAATACTCTTTGTAGTTACAATATTTCAACACTCCCCCTTAACAAGAAGGGTATTCTACAACAACATCCGGCGAGAGAGAGGGCATCATCATCAACAACATCTTGGAACACTGACTGGCATATCTATAAATCATCAGAAGCTTTTCTCATCATCAATAACAGTAACAACACAGCACACAAGCTGGAGTATTATCAACATCAGCAACAACACAACACAAAGGCTGGAGTATCATCAACATCAGCAACAACACAACACAAAGGCTGGAGTATCATCAACATCAACACTACATAGAGAATCTTCAGTACGAAGCTGGCATCACAACATGAAGCTGGCTACACAATATCATCAAAACGAAGATGGCATCACAGTACGAGACTGGAAACACAACATCATCAGCATGAAGTTGGCATCAAAACATGAAGATGGCTACACAATATCATCATCATGAAGCTGGAATCACAGCATGAGGCTGGCACACATCATCACAGCACGAGGCTAGCACACATCATCACAACACGAGGCTGACACATCATCACAGTAGGAGGCTAGTACATCATCACAACACGAGACTAGTACATCATCACATCACAAGGTTGGTACATCGTCACAGCATGAGGCTGGCACATCATCACAGCACAAGGTTCGCACATCATCACAACACGAGGTTGGCATATCATCAGTACAAGGCTGGCATCACAACACTAGGCTGGCAGATCATCAGCACAAGGTTGACATCACAACACTAGGTTGACACATCATCAACATAAGACTGGCATCACAGCACTAGGTTGGCTCATCATCATGGGGATGGCATCACAACACTACTCCCCCTTTCAAGGGAGGTCCTTATAGACTACACCAAGATTATCTCGAAAGTGCTCAAACTTTACATGAGATAGAGACCTGGTCAACACATCAACAACCTGTTCATTTGCGCTAACATATTGGAGCTTTATGGCTCCTCTCTGCACCATGTCACGGATGTAATGATATTGGATCTCTATGTGTTTTGACTTGTCATGGAATACATGGCTCTCAATCATATTTATACAACTCCGGTTATCACATAGGATCAAGTTTGCTTCCATCTCTAGGTCGACTAGACCAGTCAACAACTTCTGAAGCCATATGGCTTCACAACTGGCAGAACAAGCAACAATGTATTATGCTTTTGTCATGCTGAGAACAATGCTTGATTGATTCCTCCTCTGCCATGAGATCATGGCTGACCCCAGAATGAAACAACATCCTGAAGTTCTCTTTCTGTCATAGACACTTCCAACCCAATCTAAATCAGTATATCCACTCAGTCTGAAGTCATGATCTCCATCATAACTAAGACCACAATCTAATGTACCCTTAAGGTACCTCATCACATGTTTTGCAGAAGCTAGGTGAACATGTATGGATTCTACTAGAAACTAACTCATGGTGTTCATAGCAAAACAAATATCTGGCCCGGTCTTTGTCAGATACATCAATGATCCAATGATCTGTCTATATAGCGTAGCATCAATCAATTCTAACGAAGATTCAACCAGGAGCTTCAACTTTGTTTCCATGGGTGTATTCATGGACTTTCACTCCAACATATCAAATCTCTTCAGAACTTCAACTGCATACTTCCCTTGGTTAAGGAATATCCTCTCTGGGCTCTTCCATACCTCAAGACCTAAGAAATAGTGCATTAGACCAAGGTCTTTCATATCAAATTCTGCAGTGAGCTTCTTCTTACATTCAGTGATGATTTTTTATTCTCCATTTAAGAATAAGTCATCCACATAAAACAACAATATAACAGGCTCATCATTCATAACCTTGAAGTAAAGGTTAGAATCTTATTTATTCTTGGTAAAGCCCAAGCTCATCAGAAAACTATTAATCCTTCCATACCAAGTTCTAGGAGCTTGCTTCAATCTGTACAGAGCCTTCTTCAACTTGCACACATGAGTCTTCATGTCATCAACCTCAAATTCTTGAGGTTGTTCTTTATACAGTTCTTCTTCAATGACACCATTCAAGAAGGTAGTTTTCAGGTCCATCTGGTGTAACTTCCACTTCATCTTAGCTACAAGGGATATGATGGTTCTGATCAAAGTGTATCTGGCAACAAGAGAAAATGTCTCTTCATAGTCAATGCCTTCCTTTTGAGAAAAGCCATGAGCAACAAACCTTTCTTTATAATTCTCAATACTTCCATTAGCAACGTGTTTTATTTTGAAAATCCATTTGGAAGATACCACATCCTTGCTCTTTGGTCTGGGAACTATTTCCCATACATCATTCTTTATGATCGATTGGTATTATTCTGTCATGGCATCTGCCCATTCTTTCTTCTGAATGGCTTCTTCAAAGCAGGTAGGCTCCTTCTCTAAGATATCACACATCAAAGCCATATAACTTAGGCTTCTTCACTTGTCTCATGGTTCCTTCGGGGACACCATACTTCTATCTGTCTCGAATAAGTTCCCTTGCCCAGGCTAGCTTTCTCTTGTGGGAGATCATCATCTGGGGAGGTTCTTGAGATTCTATTATGTCATGATCTTCTAGAATCTCCTCATCAGGGGAAGATATGACTTCCCTCACTGGTTCTGCAACTTTGGGAGCTACAGGTTCCTCTTCATATACTTCTTCAAGATTTCATCTTCTTTATTTATTGAGTGTTGCATCTTCATCAAAGGTTACATCCCTACTGATCTCAATATGATGGTAACCTGGTATATAAACTTTGAAGGCCTTGGAGACCTCACAATATCCAACAAATATTCCCTTCTTCCCTGAAGGGTCCAACTTGTTTCTCTTCTCTTTTGGAATGTGTACAAATACTAGGCAACCAAATATTTTGAGATGGCTTACTTCTGTCTTGTTTCCGAAGAACATATCTTCTAGGGTATTGAACCCAAGTGCACTATGGGACAATCTATTTTTCACATATACTTCCTTTTTTGTTGCTTATTCCCATAAGCACATTGGAAGATCTTGATCATGGATCATGGTATTCATTGCTTCCATTATAGTTCTGTTGTTTCTTTTACACCATTTTTTTGAGGATTGTAGGGAGTGGTGAGCTCCCTATTGATCCCGACATCTTTGCAAAAGTTTACAAACTCTTTTGAGGTGTATTCTCCTCCATTATCTGACCTGAGTATCTTGATATTTCTTTCAGAAATATTCTCTATCAAGGCTTTGAATTCCTTGAATTTGCTGAACACTTTTTTTATTCCAAAAGGTAAACCCACGCTTTACGAGAATAGTCATCAATAAAAGATACATAGTATACATACCCACTGATGGAGTTTGATGGCATTAGGCCACACACATCTGAGTGAATGAGTTCTAAGATTCCTTCTGCTTTATTGTCTCTCTTTGGAAAAGGGTTCTTGATGTTCTTCCCTTGTGCACATCCATTGCACACACCTTCATGATCAAACTTGAGTTCTGGTAGACCTGTGACTTCTTTTCTTATGTAAGGTGATTCCTTGTAGTTGATGTGGGCTAATATTCTATGCCAAAGTTCACACATATTCTCAATGGAGTGGGCCATGAATACTTCTGAATGACCTTTATCTTATACAAGCCACCTTCTTCTTTTCCAATAACAATTGCTTCTTTCATGGTTTTTCCTTTGGCCCACATAAGAAATTCTCCATTTATAAAGGCAACTCTGAAGCCTTTATTTTCTAAAGATGATATGGAGAGTAAGTTCTTTGTCAAACCTGGTACGTAGAGTACATCCTTCATCTTCATTGGAGTCCCTGAATAAATCTTGTAATTTGATTCTCCTACTCCCTTGATAGGGTATTGATAATCATCTCCAAGTGTAACTTTTTGAGAAAAATTATTTTCTGAAAGGAAAGAGAGAATGTCTCTTTGACCTATCATGTGCTTGGAAGCACCACTATCAATGAGCCAAGTGTCCTCACTAGGTGATATTGATCCTGAGAGGGCCGAGATTAATGCATGGTCTTCAATTTGTTCTTTTATCATCTTCGTGGGTGCCTCTTCATCTTCAACTGCATGGGCATGATACCTCTTGTTTTTCTTGTTTTTATTCTTGTATTCTTCTTGTCTAGCTAGACAATGTTTCGTAATATGTCCCATCTTGTCACAATGGTAACATTGGTAGGATGAGAAATCTTTTCCTTTTCTTTGTCCTTTCTGAAACTTCTGGAATCTCCTTGGTTGAGATTCTTTATGTATGAATTTGTTTTGGGAGTGAGACTCTTTATGAGTTTCTTTATGGAAGTAAGACTTCTTTCTTTCTCCTTTAGTGTGAGTATCTAGGGCTTGATCTTCATCTCTTGATAGCAAAGCTTCTCGGTTAGCTACCCTTGATTATTCTTGAATACATTCTTCCGAAAGACTGTCAAATTGTAGTTTCTCCTTTCTGGCACAAATAATTTGAATGAATGAATCCCAAGTTCTTATGAGACCATTAAGGGCCATCATTATGACTTCATCTTCATCTATAATATTTCCAATTGCTTCTAGTTGTTCTTTAAATTCTGAAATTCTGGAGAAATATTCCTGGATTGTTTCTCCTTTCTGCATCCTTGTATTCTTGAGTTGAGTTCTTAGATTCATATTCTGATTTATGTTCTTTCCTTCATACAATCTGGTTAGGGAATCAAACATTTATTTTGGAGTCTTCTTTGAAGACACTTGAGGAATCAAGTGATATTTGATAGAATTTGCAATTATTCTTTTGGCCCTAATTGTTTCCTTTTGGTGTTTTTCTTTAGTTGCAACATCGACGAGTTCTGGAACATATTCTTTAAAAAATCTTGCTAGGTCATTCTCTTCAAGAATGAGTCTGATCCTATACTTCTAGGCATGAAATTTTTCCACACCTCCTAGCTTGTCAAAAATCTTAGTGCTGGAGGACATTTTTACCTCAAGCTAGGAAAATGACCGAAAAATGAAAGTGCTCAAAATTGAATCTTGAACTTACCAGGAGGTGCGCCTGGTTGAGGCGAGTATCCTAGTGTGGTTAGATTTCAGAAAATCCAACTTTTACCCCTTCAAAATTTCCCAGCGGATTTCTGGACCGGTGCTTCTAGTTTTCTGGTACTTCTGGTTTTCTGGTACTTCTGGTTTCCTGGTACTTCTGGTTTTCTGGTACTTCTGGTACTAGTGAAAACTAGAGTTTCACTTTCTGGGAGATCTAACCACTAAAAATGTGCACTAAAGATGTCAAAGTGTTCCTTGAGGTACGACACACTTTTCTAGATGGTTTTGGGGCTGAAATTCTTCTTTAATAAAAAGCCCTAATTTTCATGTACAACAACAATGATGTTTTTCTTCTTCTTGTGAAAGATGCTCTCTTCATATTAGCTCTGATACCATGTTAAGGTTTAAGCTATTATTAGGTTTCTTTTCAATTCACTAGATAACCATAGCATAGATAGCATCACCGAGAAATACACAATCACAAGAGACAGATCATTTATCCTGGGAAACCCTCATGGGGGAGAAAACCCAACAAAAAATTCCTTAATATAGATAGCCAATACAATGCCAAGAGAATGAACCAAACAATATAGAAATTCCTCTCCCAAGTATGTGCCTCTCTTTCTCTTCCTTATTCTCCAACTACAGCTCCAAACTTGCGCTCTAATGAACAAGTGAGTGAGTGAACAAATGAGGTGTTGGCCTCTCTTATTTATATAATCTGGTAGGTGCTGAACTAAGGTCTGTTTTCACTAGCAGGGCTAACTTCTCATTCTGGGTGGTTATAACCACTTTAATATATTCTGGGGGCCAACTTCTCATTTAGCATATTACAATTAGGGTTTGGGGAATCCACAAAAGGGGATTTGGTCATTTGCAATGCTCGACATGATCAATCCACAAAAGGGGATTGATCTAATGAATAATACATCAATAATAAATAGAATACTCTTTGCAGTTACAATATTTCAACACGTACCAAATCTGTGACTTGACTCTTCTCCGATGATTCTTGCAGGTACATCTTCTAGAGAATTCCTTTGATTCCATTACATATGTGCACTTTCCTAGGAGTAAAAATCTTGTGACTTATGCATTTGCTAAATATGTATTGGATTCATTTTTTTTCATTCTTAAGTTCAGAAGACTGCATGTATATAAAGCATCACATAAACATAAACATTCATATAAGTAAAGAGCCGAGGAAAAATTATGTATATATATTATTTTAAATATTCATCAAGTACAAAATTGTGGATTGACTTTAAAACATCAGGTCCCTATCCTCGAATGTACATCTATAGGGATGATACAATTTAGTACGTAATGACTATGTTGGGGGCCTTGCCCCTACGTGTGTCTCATTGTAACACATTGTAGTGTTGGCCAAACACCAGAAGAGTCAAACCCAAGGTCATGGTACTCTGATGACCTGTCACTATATCTACTTTGGAAAATCCTTGATCTATACCATCAAGATATAGTGGGTAAGTTTGTACAGGTTCCTCTGAAAAATTTGCAATACTCTATCCGTACCCCTTCCAGGATGGTCTTCACCTCATTATCTACGCT
The DNA here is from genome assembly GCA_000966675.3 of Picea glauca. Lineage (NCBI taxonomy): Eukaryota > Viridiplantae > Streptophyta > Pinopsida > Pinales > Pinaceae > Picea > Picea glauca. Next base: position 248,008 of record JZKD02S1679865.1, on the reverse strand, counting down.
TATGCTAAGGGTATCCTATCGGTCATAGTGTTCTGATATCTATGCATTCAAAAGTTTCGTTAGAGCCATGATTCATGCCAAAAAAAAAAAAAAAATTCTTTCCTTTTGAGCTATTTCTTAAATAAAAATACATAAAATTGCATCACTTGAAAATTTTGAAACATTTGTTACCTATTTCTCCTAGTGCGATGCTAGGAGGTATTGTCATTTCTGGGTCCCTCGTGAAGTTTATCCCTTCATAGGGATAGTCGTGAATGGATATGATCTATCATGATCACCAATGAAAGAAATCATAGTCACAATGGATAGGTAGTCACCCACCCCCCAGTCGTTGCATCACATATATCCATTGATCCATACAAGATACTCTAAATATTTTCGGATGGACAAACACTCGTGGAATAATAGTTGGAACTCTCTTGAAAAATAAAGTGCATAGAATTTTTCCATACATGAAGTTTTTCATCCTCCCCACCTTACAGTCTGTAAGTTGAGTCTTCATGAACATCAATAGTGATGAGATCCAATCAAATATTGTTGGTCTTAAGCATTCTACTTCGTAAAACATTTGTGGTCGAGATGCTTGGTAAAGCGTTGTCGATCTTGTGATTCTTTTGATGGTGCATAAAATGTTTTTTAAGATGACAATATCTATGCTCCATATTGGGACTTGACTTCCCACTTTCTAAGTAATCTGGGCACAATAGGTGGCTATGTACTCTTCATTTTTCATTCCCCCACCACCTTGACTCTTCAAGTTCACTACATATCCTCACTGGGAGAGTCTCTTTATGAAGTATATGTCTTCAACCTCTAGCTTTAGAGGTTTCCCATCTAGCATGAAAGCATCAACATTGGGGTTCCAATAGCCTATTAGGACTAGTAACAATCTCTTTTGAGATCTCATGTTGCTCATCTCAAAGAAATATTTTAGGACACAATTTCCTAGGGATTCTAGCACCTCCAGGTCTTCTATAACTTGATTGTTGATTTCCTTGTGCTCTCTTTCTCTCCATTCAATAATCATCCTCCAATATTTGATCATTAAAGAGAGATTAAAACTTCAATTTTTTACTTTAGGAGGGCTTGTACGGAAGCTATACAAGAGATATGTGCATATATATGTTCTTTGTCTTGATGATAAGTGTGTATAGGGCACCTTATATGCACCCCATTCCAAAGGATGGCGTGTAAATGCACAACCCTTTAAAAATTTTCCAAACCATTTTTTTTTTATGAAAATAGGAAATGAAATGGATCAAAATGAAGAGGAAGGAAAGGCCTCTTACCAAGTCTAGATAGTGTGTGATTCTATTGATCATAGAGCCTATAATCGTCTGTGGAATTTTGGGGGTATTTTCCACTAAAATGAACTATTTGGGTAAAATTTCAAAATGACATGGTAAAAAATTTCTATTTTTCACTATTTAATCAATTGTTTTACCCATTTTACTATAGTTTTATGCCCTCACTATAAAATTACACCTAATGGACTAACTTTCAAGTGTATAAGATGTCTAATTGTT
>JZKD02S1679865.1:224158-239219 GCA_000966675.3 Picea glauca | reverse complement strand
TTCTATTTTCTTTATCAATATGGACAAATGCTTCACAACCGAAAGTTTTCAAAAAAGAATAGTTTACCTTTTTTCCCATCCATTTCTCCTCTGGAATTATACCATCCAAAGAGCTTGAAGGTCCTCTATTTATTAAGTAAACAACAGTATCTACAACATCTACCCAAAACTGTAAGGGAAAACCGGCATGCAATCTCATACTCCTTGCACGCTCCATGATTGTCCCATTCATCCTTTCCGACATACCATTTTCTTGTGGTGTTCTTGGAACTATCTTCTCTCTACGAATCCCATGGTATGAATAGTAATCATCAAACTCCTTGCTGCAATATTCACCTCCATTATCTGATCTGAGACACTTCAATTTTTTTCCTGTCTCATTCTCAACCAAAGCTTTCCATTTCTTAAAAGTATCAAAAACATCAGATTTTTGTCAAATGCAATAAACCCAAGTTTTTCTAATTGCATCATCAATAAAAGTAACATAATAATTAGAGCCACCAAGAGATGATACCTGATTTGGTCCCCATACATCTGTATGAACAAGCTCTAACATTTCATTCTTCTTTTCTTTTCCAACTCTGAGAAATCTGACTCTCTTTTATTTTCCATAAACACAATGCTCACAGAATTCCAAATCAATTTGTTTAAGATCTAGAAACAAATTTCTTTTGTGAAGTATTTGCATACCCTTCTCACTCATGTGTCCAAGCCTATGATTCCATAGTGTTGTATCCACTCTTGTAGAAGCTAAATAGATAGAAGAGTCAGTATTACCAGTACATAAATACAATGTACCTTCCTTCTCTCCTTTCGCTATCACCAATGATCCTTTGATGACCTTCCACGTCTTATCTATAAATATGGATATACAACCTTCACTTGCAAACTACCCTGTTGAAATTAGATTTTTCCTTAAATCTGGAACATGTCTTACCTCTTTCAACAACCATTGGTTTCCATTTCATTTCTTTATTTTTTACCTTTCCCATTCCAACAATTTTGCATGGTGCATCATCACCCAAATGAACCTTTCCAAAATCACCTTGAACATAATCCAGAAAATGTTTCCTATGGGGTGTGGCATGAAATGAAGCTCATGAATCTACTACCCAAGACTCTGAAATATTATCTACAGAAAGAATCAAAGCATCTTGTAACACATCACCTGTTACATTTGCTTCCTGATTTCTCTCCTGTTGTCCATCTCTTTGTTTCTAGAGATCTGCAGTCTTCCTTTAGATGTCCTTTCTTCCCACAATTCTATCACTCTATATTTCCAAGTCTGGATTTGGATTTGCCCTTCCTATAATTCCCATGGTTCCCTAAGCCCTTTCCTCTATCCTTTTGTCTTCCCCTGTTCTCCATGTTCAACGCATTACCTGATGTCTCACCTGTGCTTTTCTGTCGCATTTCCTCACTAAGGATAACGCCAACAACATCATCAAATTTTAAAGTTTTTGAACCAGAGACAAAGTTACTTACAGCCATGACCAAGCTGTTCCATCTTTCTGGCAATGAGCACAAGATTATAAGAGCCTTGACCTCATCATCAAAGTCCACTTTTACAGAACTTAGTTGATTAGTAACTGTATTAAATTCATTTAAATGATCTGCAACAGATCCACCTTCTAACATCTTCATATTAAATAATCTCTTCATTAGAAAGACCTTATTGGACGCCAAGGGTTTTTCATACAATTTGGCCAATGCCTCCATCAAACCCTTCATTGTCTTTTATTTGGAAATATTGAAAGCCACCGATGCTGCCAGGCTCAGCCATATCGTTCCTAGAGCCTTTCTGTCAAGAATCTCCCATTCTTCGTCCTTCATGGATGTCAGCTTCTTTGCTACTCTGCCCAATGGTAGGAATATATCCTTCTAATATAAATAATCGTCCATATACATCTTCCATAACTGGTAGTTTTGGCCGTTAAATTTCTCAACCCTAAAATTTCCATATTCCGACATTGCTCCCACTCAAACTAGGAACCCTCTTTTCCGGCGAGTTACCTTTCGCTCTGATACCAGTTGTTAGAGAAATAGGACCGTGGAGCAATAAAATAAAACAAATGCAGAAACAAAACACAGAAGATACACAATACAAATTTGCGTGGTTCACCCAGTGTGGGCTACGTCCACCAGAGAAATTGCCAGGTCCTTCCTTTATTATTATCCAGCATATGAAGGGATACAACCTACAACAAACCCACTGTAACTTTCTCTTCTTTCTCTCACAGTCTATTATCTTAGAATACAATATTCACCACCATCCATAGCCACAATACATTTCCCTCATAAAAGAGGGTTTCCTTCTAGGGAAAAAAACCCTAACATAATTTCTACCATTAGATCTGTGACCTTATAATGAATGGTCCAGATTTACAATGAAATTACAATATACATTTACAAGGCATTTTTTTCCTTCTGGGGATTTTCCCCCAAACCCCCACTGGGGGCCCACTTGCCCCCAAACACCCCAGCCAGGGGGATATCCCCCCCGGACCTCACAGAGGGGGTACCCCCCCTCTTCACTCCCCCGCGTGGAAGAGTGTACATACTTCTGGGTTGTAAATAATTCATGGGGTATAAACACAGCTGAAAGCAAGGACCTCTGATTCAGGAAGATAATCAGGCTCCATAACCAACATATACTATTTATTATTGAGCTATTATTAATTATATCAATCCCCTTTTGTGGATTGATCATGTCCGGCATTGTAATCAAACAAATCCCATTTTTCATATTGGTCAAACCCTAAATATATTATGCAAATTGAGAAGTGCCCCCCCAGGCAATTAAAGCAGTTTTAACCACTCAGAAGACAAGTCAGCCCTACCCAATGAAGAGAGACCCTTCCAGCTCCTGCCAGTTTGTATAAATATTGGAAGCCAATGCCTCTTTTGATCACTCGCTCATTAGCTCACTCAGTGTGCAAGTTTGGTTGCTGCAGTTGGGAGAAGAAGGAAGAGAGAAGCACATTTCTCAGTGGAGGAAATTCTCTAGTGTTTGGTTTATTGTCTTGGCATTGTATTGGCTATCTATATTAAGGAATTATTTGTTGGGTTTTCTCCCCCATGAGGGTTTCCCAGGATAAATGTTGTGTATCTTTTGATTGTGTTTCTCTCAGTGATCCTATATATGCTATGGTTATCTAGTAAATTGAAAAGAAACCTAATAATAGCTTAAACCTTAACACTATTCCATATGGTGCATGCAAGAGACATACTCAGTTTCATGTTTGTTCAATATTTCATCCAAGTCCTTCAAAACATTTGTCCTTCTATTGTTCCTCATGTTGGATGATCGGAGATACAATCTTAATTCCCTCCTTATAGCGGATCTCCTCCCATCGACTTTGTCTCATTTTCTCTGGGATAGGGATATAGAGTCATTTTAGTACCTTGGGGCTTATAGTCATCAGTGCCATGTTCCATTTCTATTGACAGTGGGAATACATCAATGTCCCTTGATCAATATATTCTACAAGTGTTCGATGTCATCTCATTCATTTGTACTTACTAGAATGTACTAGGTACCTTGACTCCCATTATCATTATTGGTGGGTTGTCCTTCACTTTTTAACGGTATAAATAAATGGCCAGTAATCAAATGATGTCTCACTATATTCAACTTCAAGACATCTATTTGTATGGTGTAGAATTGTACCATCAACCGTTTGATTTGAATATATTGGGTCAGTAGTAGCATCATATATTTTAAGTTGTTTCTTGAGTTATACTACATAATACCACTTCATTTATATGACATTGTGTTAGCGACATTTCTTGTCTTGGGCCTAAGAGCATCTAGGTCTGCAGGTTGCTCGAGGAGCACCCAAGAACAGTGCATAGAAGAAGTCATGTTTGGACTTAAAATCAGGCGAGCGGAAAAAATTATAGTGTCAATGGTCCTGATCCATCCACATGAGTAGATCAGCGGTTGGCGGGAAATCGTAGATAACAGAGTTGCATCGAGATTAGCGCAAACAGATCGTGCCCTTATTGTATACAGGGAAGAGTAGCAGCCGTCCATCCAAGGGACGCGTGGCGCGAGATCTAGTCGCGTCGGTTTTTCGGCAGTCGCGAGTTCAAAGGGTGAAGTTTTTATGTCGTTGTACATTTCGAAACCCCGAACCTTGAAACACTGAAAGCGCCCAAAGGTGAGCCCACAATATCGAGGAGCAGCCTTAGCCATCCATCCAAAGGGGACACCTGGTGGCCAATTGAACCATCTCGGTGTTTCATCCATCGCGAACCCAAACCGCAAGGAGCAACTCCGTCATTTTCCCGATGCGTGAGGTGACGGGAGAATCCATGACTCGGGCCCACAATATCACCGAGTGAGTCAGGATCGTCAGATTTGAGAGGGACGTGTGGCACCAGATTAAGCTGTCTCGGCATTTCACTCATCACGATTTCAAAAAAGTAGGGATTAGCTCCTTCCCATTCATGAACGCCGAAAGTGCCTTGGGAATAAGCACGTGGTCACAACCTGTGGTCACTTAGGGAAAGAAAGGAACTGTATAAAGAAGGCCAAAGGTGTCGAGTTTATTTATAGAGGGGATCATCGTGATCTCCAGGCGCCATCGGATCTGATCTCAATACTATTTCTCGCTCGGAGTAAATGAAGGCAAGGAGGGGTGGTTGAAACCTCTCCTCATTCATTAGGTGCGAAGTATGGAGGGCCTGGCAGGTGGTCTGCTCGACAGGGTCCTGTGTACCATTTATTCCAAAAAATCCATGCCGAGTTTTCGACCAGCTAGAGGAGGTCTGCACATGTTATCTCTACTCTTAATGGCTCAACTACTTCCCTTGCAGGAGCCATGCACAGTTAAGGTGGCCTCTGACAAAGAATAGCCGTCCGAATTTGGCCGAGGGGACACCAAATCTTGGGTGCACGATCGGCCAGAGTCTGCATGTGCAAACTGTCAAAATACATGCAGACACAATGTTTTAATGCAACATCTTATTTTTGCTGTTGTTGTTGTTTTTGAGTATATGTAGGTGTTTTCGCCATTTTTGTAGGTGATCGATGGTTGAGCAAGGCTCCCGATTGTAAAGTTTTGATGAAGCACCAGTCGCTCTGGTTAATGTATAAGGCATTTGAGACTTCTTACTTTATGGATGTCAGCCTCTTTTCCATCTCTTGTATACTGTGTTAGAACAACTCGAAATTGGAGGATCCAGTCGAGCTGTAGCTATTATAGGATGATGTAGGTTGGATCACTGTAACAGTTACATTGTTTCTAATCGGTTCCTGTTATTTTCATAGCTCTGAACGACTTAGAATTGGAGGATCCAGTTGAGTCACTCTTCATCTCCTTGAAGCTCCAAACCAAGAGGATCTTGGCTTCTTAGTTTTTCATCCTCAAGCTTCTGACAGCTTGTCGCCCGAGGCAGTCTTGCTCGCCCTTCTCACAAGTCTTCCATTTGTCACCCTTTAATCCATTTACTGACAGAAGTTGGATCAAGACCTCCCTTGCTGCATACATACCAGGCCCGGTCTCCTGAGTCAAAGTTTTATCTTATTGAGACTTTACCCATTTGATCACCCCATTTATTAAACCGTGACATAAAAACTGATGGGCGTTGGGCTCTGCTCCTGCAAGCAATGCAGGAGTGACTTCCGTCACCAACATTTCTGGCGCCGTTGTCGGGGACGAAGTTGAAGATTTTCCCTGGGCAGAACGACATTGAGCCTTTGATTCTGAAGGTGCATAAGACATCAAAGCCCTTCAAGATTTCTACTGTGCACCTGGCGACTCCACTATGGAGACTCCATTGTTTCCACTTCACTATTCAGCTGTGGCTACTATTGACACACCTGAAAGCTGACCCAGAGGAGATTTCTCGAGAAGGTTTCAGCAGCTGCTTTCTCAACCTGAGAAGCTTCCTGGGGTAACAACAACATTAGGATCTAGCCTTTGATGGTGAATAAGGACCAGACACATTCAAAGCTGTGCATCTTTCACCTGGCGACTCCATGATTCAAGGATCGATTGGCGACTCCACTGGTTTGATATGGAGAAAATCCTTTCTCGTAGGTTTGCTCCTTTTAATTTTTCTGCTATTCCTGGTTTTCCTAATGTTGTCCCCTCTCTGAATGAATGGGGCAATTATTTGCCCATATTTGGAAAATGTGAAGAGGACAACCCTTCTCAACACCTCAGTGAGTTTCATGAATTAATGCATCAGTGGGAGATACATCATGAGGATGTATTACTTAAGATGTTCATGTTCTCGTTAGCAGGGGATGCATGTAAACGGTATCATTCTTCACCCCCTGCTAGCATTTATTCACTCTCAGAGTTTCATGCAGCTTTCATCACCTATTGTCAGGAGTTTTATCCCTCTAATTTAATTTTTCATAACTGTGGTGAGGGATACCACAACTTTGTACAAAATGAAGCTATTTCTGACATAGGCTATGAGGATAATCCTGACGACCTGGATCATAAATAATTCCTTTCTCCTCCCCATTAATCTGCATCAGAGGAGTGTTATGGAAGTGATGAAGATCCCAGGGAGGAAGAAGACACCCTGAGTGAGCTGAGGGAATAGGTGAAGTATCTTTCTGTTCAGTTAGAAAGGTTGAAATCTGAAGACTGTGCAGAGAATTTTCCAGCCTGGGAGGAAGAAGATGACCTGAGTGAACTAGTGGAGCAGGCGATATTCCCCACTCCCCAATGTGAAAAATTGGAATCTGAAGACAACGAAGAGGATTTTCCAGTCTTCAAGGCAGATGATGTAAGTAGCTCTTTTGAAGATATTATTGAAGATTTTTTGGATGCGTTAGCATCTGCCCCCGATGAGCCTGTTGTCTCAGATTTAAACAAAGAAGCCATTGTGGAAGAGGATTTCTCTCTCTTCCTTCATGAGATTTCCCATGATGTATTTACATTTGGGATTGAAGAGAAGGATCAGGAGACCTTTACCATTTCACAATATGGGGGAGTGCACGGAAAAGAGGAGGAGGAACCAGAGGAACGGCTGAGTGTGCATTTCTTTTTCTATCCAGAGCCAGTCAGCGAGCAACCACCACCTGAGATCAGTGAGCCTACGACAGTTGTCCACTCACTTGTGCTTGTCATAGATATTCAGCCACATGAGAACAACTGTGTAGCAGAGGAGGCTGCCTGTTGCCAATTTTCCAAAATTTGCCACTCATTCTATGATCTTGTCAGCAAGTACATGGAGTGGCATTTCCCCTATGCCTTGGAGCCACCCTATTTCATATCAACTCCAGCCTGTAAGGAGGAGTTGAAGATTGTAACTATTCTACTGTCATGGTTACACCATCTGCTGATGATCATTGACAGAAGGAAGGAGCTTCTATCTAGGAAGCTGCTTGAATGGCTATGGTGGAAATCAGATTTCACCTAGCCCCATGTAAAGTGTTTTATTAGTTTAGGATTGTATATAAATAAGCTCCTTTGAGCATGTATCTTTATTTTTTTGCTTTTATTTTTCGGCTTGTATTTTCAGTAGCGGGATATTTTGAGCCTCACTCCATAGCCCAACAACAAGGCACTAAAGCTGCAGAATGAGTTCTTAGAGCATCATAGGGATGACTCTATCCCCCATGGAGCCTAATGTTAGTGACATTTCTTGTCTTGGGCCTAATAGCATCCAGGTCTGCAGGTTGCTCGAGGAGCGCCCAAGCGCAGCGCATAGAAGAAGTCCTGTTCGGACTTAAAATCAAGCGAGCACGAAAAATTATAGTGTCAACGGTCTTGATCCATTCACATGAGTAGATCAGTGGTTGGCGAGAAATCGCAGATAGCAGAGTTGCACCAAGATTAGCGCAAACAGATCGCACCCATATTGTATACAGGGAAGAGTAGCAGCTGTCCATCCAAGGGACGCGTGGCGCGAGATCTAGTCACGTCGGTTTTTCGACAGTCGCGAGTTCAAAGGGTGAATTTTTTATTTCATTGTACATTTCGAAACCCCGAACCCCAAAACACTGAAAGCACCCAAAGGAGGGCCCACAACATCGAGGAGCAGCCTCAGCCATCCATCCAAAGGGGACACCTGATAGCCAATTGAGCCATCTTGGTGTTTCGTCCATCGCAACCCCAAACCGCAAGGAGCAGCTCTATCATTTTCCCGATGAGCGAGGTGACGGGAGTGTCCATGACTCGGGCCCACAATATCACCAAGTGAGTCAGGACCGTCAGATCTGAGAGGGACGCATGGCACCAGATTAAGCCATCTCGGCATTTTGCTCATTGTGATTTCAAAAAAGCATGGATTAGCTCCTTCCCATTCACGAACGCCGAAAGCGCCTTGGGAATAAACACATGGTTACAGCGTGTGGTCACTTAGGGAAAGAAAGGAGCTGTATAAAGAAGGCCAAAGGTGCCAAGTTTAGTTACAGAGGGGATCATCACGATCTCCACGCACCATCGGATCCTATCTCAATACTGTTTCTCTCTCGGAGTAAATGAAGGCAAGGAGGGGTGGTTGAAACCTCTCCTCATTCATTAGGTGCGAAGTATGGAGGGCCTGGTAGGCGGTTTGCTCGAGAGGGTCCTGTGTACCATTTCTTCCAAAAAATCCATTCCGAGTCTTCAACCAGCTGGAGGAGGTCTGCACACGTTAGCTTGGCTCTTAATGGCTTAGCTACTTCCCTTGCAGGAGCCATGCGCAGTTAAGGACGCGTATGAAAAAGAATAGCTTTCCGAATTTGGCCGAGGGGACACCAAATCTTGGGTGCACGATCGGCCAGAGTCTACATGCACAGACTATCAGAATACATGCAGACGCAATGTTTTTAATGCAACATCTTATTTTTGTTGCTGTTGTTGTTTTTGAGTATATGTAGGCATTTTCGCCATTTTTGTAGGTGATCGATGGTTGAGCAAGGCTCCCGATTGTCAAGTTTTGATGAAGTGCTAGTCACTCTGGTTAATGTATAAGGCAATTGAGACTTCTTACTTTATGGATGTCAGCCTCTTTTCCATCTCTTGTATACTGTGTTAGAACAACTCGGAATTGGAGGATCCAGTCGAGTTGTAGCTATTATAGGATGACGTAGGTTGGATCACTGTAACAGTTACATTGTTTCTAATCGGTTTGTGTTATTTTCATAGTGTTGAATGACTTAGAATTGGAGGATCCAGTTGAGTCACTCTTCAGCTCCTTGAATCTCCATACCAAGAGGATCTTGGCTTCTGATTTTTTCATCCTCAAGCTTTCGACGGTTTGTCACCTGAGGCAGTCTTGCTCGCCCTTCTCACAAGTCTTCCCTCTGTCACCCTTTAATCCATTTACTTACAGAAGTTGGATCAAGACCTCCCTTGCTGCATACATACCAGGCCTAGTCTCCTGAGTCAAAGTTTTATCTTCTTGAGTCTTTACCCATTTGATCACCCCATTTATTAAACCGTGACATAAAAAATGATGGTCATCGGGCTCTGCTCCTGCAAGTAATCCAGGAGTGACTTCTATCGCCAACACATTGGTACTTGTGGGTGATTGTAATATTCCCTATATAAAAATTATGCAGAACAAAAATAAAATGATAGAAATGGCAGATAAACAACAATATAAACAGAACAACACCACAATAATACTGAAATGATATCAAAATAACACCAGAAAGAGCACTTTGATTTTGAGAGAAATGTTCATGGGCCTCTTCGAGGGGGAAAACTCTAGTCAAGAAAAGCTCTATTACAATAATATCCAAGCTAGAGTTCTCATACCCTCGACTTCTATTTATACTAAATATGTCTATCAAAAGAAGCATCTAGAGGAAGATCCTTCTAGAAGCGGAAGCTTCTATTAGGCCTTCTTACATTCGACTTATTATACTTTATTGCAAGGCCTTATTAATATTGACCTTTATTACATCCGAATATATTGTTCTACCTATGTGTGGGTTAGGTCCCTAACATGTTATCCCCCTTAAAAACAACCTTGTCCTCAAGGCTTGAGATTTGGAAATTGTTGTAGAATGGTAGTTGGTTCCCAAGTGGCATCTGCTAGAGTTGTATCTTTCCACTGGAATAACACTTCCTTGATGGTTCGATGACGCAAGCGACACTCACACTAGTCCAAAACTTCTTGTGGCTGTATCCAAATGGATCCTTCTTCATCTAACTCGGGAAGTTGGGTTTGAATTTGTCACTTGGTTCCAATCACCTTCTTTAAGCATGAAACATGAAAAACATGATGTAGCTTAAAATGACTAAGAAAATCTAACTGATAGGCCACCTGTCCCACATGCTTGAGAACGATATAAGGACCATAAAATTTGGGTGCTAGCTTCTGACAATGCTTAGCCTTGAGGGAATTTTTCTTGTAAGGTAGCAGTCGAAGAAAAACCTGTTCCCCTTCTGCAAATTAACGTTCAAAGTGACCTTGATATGCTTGTTGCTTCATGCCATTCTGTGCCAGGACCAAATTCTCTTTGAGGGTATGTAGAATAGCCTCTCTAACTGTAAGAGTTTGGTCAATCACCTGGACCTTTGAGATAACAGGTAAGTATGAGAGTGTTGTAGGAAAATCTCCCTGCGGACAGGTAGATCGCCTCTAAGGCTTGACCTTAACCCTAGATAGAAAAATTCTTAACGTGGACACTGACTTCCTTTCAAATCTATCTAAACTAATACATGAGAAGGAAGGATAACAGAAGTACCTCTTAATTGACGTTTGTCCCTGCACGCTCCGAGTTGCACTCCAATCCTTTGCTCCTTGCTGAGCTCTGTGGACAAAACAAGATACGACCACTTCCTACTCTATCGATATTAGCTTGAAAATAGATCTATCAACGAATGATAAGTTCATGTAACATCAGACACAAACTAGAAAGAAATAGGCCAAGCGTGTCATATTAATGAGAATAACGCCAACAGTGCTTACAATCGTAGATGCGAATGCGACAGCTTCGTCAAGTCCCCTTCGTCTAACCCTTTCGTGAAAGATCCACAACCTGGATAACAGCAACCTCACTGATCACTCTCCTTTGGCTGACTGTAAGTTTCCTCCAAGATCATAAGTTTCATATGTTCAATTCTTCCCCCTTTCCACCATCATAGAGCCTGTTTATATAGGTTAAGAGGGGCTTAACCTCTTGAGTTATCTTTAGAATAATTTAGGAACCTTCTCCTTAAGTCAGGGATCCATTGATGAAACCAAGAATTCGAGCACAACTGCCTTCTAATCTCGAAAGATCCTTTCCTCATTCTCCTCAACGGGCTAACAACTGACCCAGAATAGGGATCTCTCCCTGAGAAGGGGCCTCAGAGCATTGTAGCACTCCCTGGTAAGCCTTGGGAAAGCACCAGCGCTCTCAAGATGAGCAGCGCTCCTCCAAAAGGGGCTGGGCAGCGTTATAACGCTCCCTGAAGCATTATAGGGGAGCGCCAGCGCTTCTGCAGCTGAAGTAGGGGAGCGTTCCCCCTCCAAACCTTTGTTTCAGGATTTCTTTCAGGTGTCAAGAGTTATTTTAATCCATTAAACCAGTTCTCCTCCTTCAAATTAGTCATGTGAGATGTTATGTCTGAACATCGTTTGCGACACTAGTGACCAACTTGTGACACTTGCGAAAGTTGTAAGGAGGATGTGACACTTACGATGATTGATAGGGACAATGCGACACTTATCCAACTGAGCAATTTTGATGTGTAACAGAGAGAACTGAAGGTGTCTTTTATCCATATACCACTTCAAAAGGAGTCATGTGTGTAGCTATATGGTATAAAGTGTTGTACCACCATTCAACTAGGGGTAACCATTGAGCCCACTAATTTTTCTTTTCCGAGGCAAAACAACTCAAATATGTTTCCAAACACTTGTTGACAACTTCAGTTTGACCATCAGTCTGGGGATGATAAGCTATGCTGAGATGCAATTGGGTGCCTTGTAGCTTGAACAATTCTTGCCAAAAATTGCTGGTTAAAGTTGGGTCACGGTAAAAAACAATAGAATGCGGCATGCCATGAAGCTTGAAGATCTTATCCATGAAAAGTTGAGCCACCTTGGATGTTGTAAATAGGTGTTGAAGAGAAGAGAAATGAGCATACTTGGAAAGGCGATCAACAACCACCATGATGACTGATTTATTTCCCTATTTGGGTAAACCTGTAATAAAATCCATAGAGATATCCCTCCAAATAGCAGGGGGAATCAGAAGTGGTTGTAGTGTGCCAGGAGATTTGATTGTTTCACCCTTGTTTCATTGAAACACATCAAATTCAACGACAAAATTACGAACGTCTTGTTTCATACCATCCCAGAAAAAAGAATGTTTGACCCTGTCATAGGCTTTGGTGGAGTGCCCAGCTGTGGGTGTAGCATGAAGCTCAGAAAGTACCGTGGATTTAAGTTGTGTTTGTTTACTTAAAAACAAACGACCTTTGTATTGAATCTCGACATGGATCCAAGAGTACCTTGGGGAAGCTGGAGCATTGGAATACAATTGTTGGATCAGATGCAAACTTTTGGGATCATGTGGCCATTCCTAGCGAACTGTGTTGGCATGTTTTACAGACAGTGTATGCTTGTCATTGATGGCAAGTATAGAAACAAAGATTGCAGCAAATGTGCAAAGGATTGTAGGTAGGTCATTAATGGTGAAAGATTAGAGCACCATAAAGACTCCATTTCAGAGTTTCGCAGGTCAGGAAATTCAAAGGAAAGAGGCTCGAATTCGCAATATGTGAAATCGCGAAACTATCTTAGCCATCAGATCGAGTTTGATCTGGATCGTTAATCCAACTCCATCTTAGAGTCTCGACTATCGTGACTTGGAGTGACGAGAATATCCATCTAAGGATCATCAAGATGCGAGATCACGAAAATATCAGGACCGTCAGATCACCAAGAATGATGACTGTTGATCTGAGCTCCATCTCAGAGTCTCGACTATCATGACTTGGAGTGACGAGAACCTCCATCTAAGGAACAACAAAAAGTGAAATCATGATTTAATTATAGCCATCAGATCAAGGTGTGTTCTGGACCATTGATCCATATCCATCTTGGAGTTTCGCCTATCGCAACTTGGAGTGACGAGAACCTCCATCTAAGGAATCACGATATGAAAAATCATGATTTAATCATAGACGTCAGATCAAGGTGTGTTCTGGACTGTTGATCCAACTCCATCTTAGAGTTTCTCCTATCATGACTTGGAGTGACGAGCACCTCCATATAAAGATTCACGATATGCGAAATCACGATTTAATTGCAGCCGTCAGATCAAGGTGTGATCTAGACCGTTGATCTGACTGCATTTCATAGTTTCATGAATTGCGACTTGGAGAGGCAAGAAACATAACCACAAGAATGCCGAAATCACGATATGAAAAATAGTGATATGATCTGAGCCATTGAATCAAGATCAGATCTAGACTGTCAAATCATAGGACAAGTCACTGACTTGGAGTCAACGAAGCATGGTGTGGAAACTCGCGAGATACGAGATCGCGATAAGATCTGGACCGTCGGATCTATGGAGATTTCAACCATCGATCAGACTCATTGAATTTTATAAACTCATGAAATATGAAGAACCTTTTGGCACAACCTATGGTCACCACTGGTGGTTACGAGAAGGGAAGGAGTCAGTTTAGATAAGCTCCATTTCAAGGTTTCAGGGATCATGACTTGGTGAGTTGAGATTCCTCATCTCCAGATTCACGAAATGCAAATTCACGAAAATCACTTTATGCATAAGCACTTGGTCATGGCCATGGTCATATAGAGGAAGGAGCTAGTGCAGAAAATCTCTGTATCGGAGCTTCGGAGATCGCGACATGAAGTGTCGAGACACTTGGCCACAGGAATGATGAAATGATGAAACTCGATTTAAAGGCAAGATTAATTAAGTTCATCCAATGATGCAGATAAACCTGAAGGAGATTGGAGGGATACTAATGCACGACATAGTGAAACTGCCAAAAACCATTGATTGTGTCTACCAGAAGATTCGAAGAGACTCTGTGTGATTGCTAGAGGAGATGAAGAGTCTCCAAGCTTCGTCCAATGAAGGAAGACAACTTTTAGAGGGACTGACAGGTGGATGAGCATTGAATTCTGTAGCTGAAAATAGAAAGGATAAGCTCGTCGAAGACAGAGAAGATGAAGAGCCTCAACTACCAGAGAAGCTGAGAAATCTAGACAGAACACCCAGTGATGCTGAACACGTGGGAAAAACTACCGAAGAAGTTGAAGAGTCGTGATGATGATGAGGCAGAGCACTCAAGATGTGGAGGAATTTGGCATGGAGTGAGCATGCAGAGGCATTGCGAACATTGCATGCACAAAGACAAAAGAGACTATAAGAATGTTGTTCACAAAGAAGAGATAAGGGTTGTTGCCGTAGAGGAGAATTCAGGGTTGTGCAAGGAGGCAGAGCGTAGGAGCAAAAATGCATAGTAGAGGAATGTTGCATTGAAAGGATATGGAACAGTGAGCATAAAATGTAGACAAACAAAAAGTGCAAGGGGTGTGTAGAAGACATTGATGCAGTCAGGGTAGAACAGTGTAACAAAATAGCGACAAGGCTGGTAAGCCATTGAATAACTTTATATCACTATAATAAGTTTTAGTAACAAGGAATTTATATTTCAGGGTGGTTGGGAGGTGCTAGGGAGGACTGGTGTCCTTAGAGGTTCAAGTGGGTGCTTGAACACAAGGAGTTGGTGCTTCCTTCTAGTTGGTGCTAGAGAAACCAAGGAGTTGGTGCTTCCTTCTAGTTGGTGCTAAAGAAACCAGGGAGTTGGTGCTTCCTTCTAGTGGGTGCTAGGGAAAAACAAAGAGTTGGTGCTCTCAGCAAGTTGCAGCTTGCAAAAACCAAAGGTTTTAGCCTCACAATGAGTTGGTGCTCATATGTATGATAATGTAAAGAATGTAAATATACTTATCATATAAAGAAGAAGATGTTTTTACCCTGTATGGGTTTCCTTGGGAAATATCTATCTCTGTGTTTCTCATATATGTGACTGATGCTGAATGTGCTATTGTTTATTTCCCTGCATTATTTGTGATCATCATTGAGTTCCTTATAAATATTTAAAAATAAGCATAATTGTTTAAGCAAGGTAAC